>JAQNCA010000001.1:19779588-19792186 GCA_029783725.1 Acanthurus tractus | reverse complement strand
CCCCCGGGGGGGGGGGGGGGGGGGGGGGGGGGGGGCGGCCGGTGACGGGGCTGTTGGGGGGAGGAGGTGGTAGCGGGAGGGGGGGCGTGCTGTCCATACGGGGGCTGTGGTCCTCTCAGTGTGGCACATCAAACTCTATAAAGGGAATCATTTATGTGCCACTCCCTATTACTGAACAGCATGGAGACAGCTAATGAGGGCCAAGGCAAAAGGAATATATCCACCACTTTGCTGTTAGACAGACACTGGCAGGGAAAGAAAACCGGGAGTCTTCAGGGAATCATTGTTTTCAGGAAAAAAAGGGAAGAACAAAAGGAGTGTGTGTGTGTGTGTGTACGTGTGCGTGTGTGTGTGTGTGTGTGTGTGTGTGTGCGTGCATGTGTGTGTTTTTCTAACGCCCGCTTCATCTATCAGTTTATTTATTTATTTCTTCACCCGCTAGCGTTGTACTTAAGCTATTGTAACAGCTTGAGGTGAAGATTCCGCAAAACACACATCGTTTTGCGCCTGCTGCATGTGCGTGTCTTTCTTTTTTTTTTTTTTTTTTCCCCACCCGTCAGTGAATTTCAGATTTATGGTGATGGTGGGAATAAATATGTGTGCGTTAATGTGTACATAAATGTTTACCATGGATGTGTGAGCTAACGGACACCTGGGCAGAACCAAGTAGGTTTGCAGTGCATGTGCACATGTGCACATGTATGTGTTCGTGAGTTCACACACGCACAAAGGGTTCTAGTGGTGCTGATAAAAAGGTAGCTGTGACATTTCCAATTTGCCATGCACCAGCCCACTCCATTTTCTTCCCTGCTGCCTCTTACATGGTAGAGTAAGCCTCTAGGATTGACAATAATTACAGCCTGCATAAAATGAAGAGGGTAATATGAACACAGCTTTGCCATAATTGCCTTTTCATTATTTGCTAACAGTGAGCTATTCAGTCATAAGAAAGAGATTGCATAGTAATTGGCTGACAATGGGAGGCTGAGGCTCTGTTCAGAGGCTGTGGTAATTTTTGTGTTGCTGTGAAGGTTTTTTGAGGGGCTTTTTTTATTTAAAATCTGAAGCATTAAACTGTAATTTAAAACTACAATTTCCAGCATGAATGAAAATCTGGGTATTAACATGAGCTCCTATTTAGAGTGGAACATCCTATTAGCAGTATTAGCACTATTTGGTAACTTTCCATATGGGCCGCCTCTCAGCCCAAATGGGATTTGAGACAGCTTTGTTTCTCTCTCAGTCAGTCTCACACATCAACAACACAAGGTTGTTTACACTGGTGGAAATTTCCTGTGTAACGGCTGTATAGGGAAGTGTGTTTGTGGTAATTGAGGGTTGGGAAAAAAGTTTGACAGTCTGTGGCACACAAACACACACTCAAACACAATCTAGATGCATGTGCTCACTCCCCACGTTGCAAAAGAGCACATCATCACATGCACACAATACACACATTAAAATGTAGCTCGTTTGTGTTTTCACTGAGGAGTAAGTGGATGGCAATTCATTAATATGAGAGGCACAAGCTTCTGCACTTAGCATACATGAAAATATTTATGCCATACATCTGATCATGTTTTTCAAAGCAATCCATCTCACATATTACATCACAGAGGGTTTACTGCGTTGCAGCAGGAGTCCTAATGTTAATTTGGCTAAACAGGATTTTGGGTTATGCCTGGGCCTCTGGAGAAGCTGCTACAATATGATGTCAAGGACGATGAAACAAGACATGCTGAGTCTGTTGTGTGTGTGTGTGGTGTCAGTGAGTGTCTGTGTGTAGTGAGAGCCACAGGACAAAACAGCAGCGACCCCTTACAAATAATAAGACTTTCTCATGTATACAGAAGAATTATGTATGTTTCTGGTAACTGTTTTTTTCTATCATTTAGTGGCACCACTAACACACACACACACACACACACACACACGCCTTTTGTCACCATCCAAATGTAGCAGGTTAATCTTGAAATGTATTCCTTTGCCAATTTCTAGTTACAAATGTCACAAGTTGTGTATTTCTGTTTAAAAAACAGAAACTTATTAATTTGACTTCTTTTTAAAAAAAATGAACTACAACTCACAGTGATTTAAGCAATTATTGTCAGCCATTATTTCAAGGTGAATAAAATAACATTCACAACTGCTCACATGTTCAAAACATGATTAAAATGAGGATTTTGTAACAATTAAAATGTATTTCTCTTGAAACATGCTTATCACAAAAGTAATATTATGATGTAAAATGCTTCCTTTTATTACCAGTCTCTCATATTTAATGCGATTCAGGTACGTAACATTTTTTCTAATTAACCTGTCCCTGTCCCCATATAGGAGAGACACACATGTGGACAGGCTTTTAGGATACTGTTGCTACACAAACAGGAGGAAAATTTCACAGCAAACGATGCTGCTGCATAACGAGAGAGATCCAGGCTGTTTAGTTTTGGATCTGAGAGAACTGAAAAATCCTGTGAAATGGTCGTTTGTGGCCGAGCCAGGTCGAGCCTGCCTATTCTTTATTTGGAACAAGCCTAGTTGGCACGAGACAACTCAACGCTCCCCTCCCTCTCCTCTTTATAGACGTCTCTTCCCACTCAGACCTTATTCCTCACTGTAGCTAACAAACCCTCCAGTCAATCAATATTTATCTTATATAGTGTGCCGCTCCTCAGTAGCCATAATCGTTTAGCTCAAGTGCTTGCATGAGTGAGAAATAAATTACATTTACAGTGCCATCATTGAGGGCCTGATGTTTCCCAGGCATTAACGGATATTTAGAGATGGCCAAACGTGGTAGGACATTAAAGAACAAGGCTGAAGGAGATTGATTGGATGAGCAAACAATGGGCCAAGCAGATGTAGAGAGTAAGTGGAGGTTAATATGATTGCTGAACTGAAGAATTATCCATCTAAGTCACTTAAGCTAATATTGAGTCCTAAGTTTTTATTTAAGTTCAAAATAAGTGCCGTAATTCGCTCAGGGTGGCGTTCGGCCCAGTTCAGCCTCTAGAATTGTTTTTTAAATGTGTCCAGTTTTTCATAGAGTGAAATGAACTTGATTCTAGTGTAGTAACCTGTCTGCTTTCAGACAAATTACTAAAACAAATGATAAATACACTGAAGTGTTTGCTTTAAAAAAAAATAGTAGTATTTTATTTTTTAACAGGCAAATTCATCAAAGAAGTGTTACGCTTAGAAAAGTCTTACTGTTTTATTTCCATCTAGTTGGCAGATTTATTTATATTTTATTCTAAAGATCAAAATTAGATTTAAAGTGTGACGCTATAATAAGCATGATTTTTTTTTCCCTTACATGTGCTGAGATCCTGATGGCAAAAAAACCTCTCTGTGTCCACTTTCTGCGTCCAAACACATTGCATTTCTGTTAGTCTGTTAGTCTGTGCTTGACTTCTCTCTGCCCCTATAATCATAGCGATGGTACAGCAGTCAGCCAGGTGCTCTGTGT
This sequence comes from Acanthurus tractus, assembly GCA_029783725.1. Lineage (NCBI taxonomy): Eukaryota > Metazoa > Chordata > Actinopteri > Acanthuriformes > Acanthuridae > Acanthurus > Acanthurus tractus. The sequence continues at coordinate 19,788,714 of JAQNCA010000001.1, read as the reverse complement.
GTTTGAGGTGCAAGTTGGTGTCATAATTATCTAACACAACGGGGTTGCTGCTCTTATTAGTAATTAGCTCCTACCAAAACTGATTGGTATGGGTTCCTCCGCTCATCCCTTTTAATGTTTAAACATTTACTCTGTGCTTGAAGGATTTGTTTGTATGTATCTTGTGTGTGATGAGTGCTTTTCAAGTAATTGGCTCCTGGGGGACAACACTTTCTAACAGTTAAAGAATAATTACAGCCCTATGAAATGTTAAACTGCCCCGACTGTCTTTTCGCAGGGGCTTAATTGCGTGCAACAAGTAAGGCAGGCTTTTCATTTTGTTCCATCACAGGAACGGACTGAACTCTCATGGAAACACACAGAAATTTTGTCGAGTCGTAAATAGCTTCTCATATGGTAATTTTGTAGGACACCAAAGCAGTTTGAAAGGCGCAGCTCTCATTGAAAGCGATGCCGGTAGCTTGTTTTTTTTTTTTTTTTTCATGTTGTGGAAAGGGGAAGCGAGGGCTCGGTGTCTGTGTTTTTATGCTCTAATGGACTTTTGCATATATTCATTATAAGAGAATCCTTAAAGGGGGAAGACAGCATAAAATATCTGAAATTACCGGGCTTCTGCTGCTCTTGAACGCATGGTTGACAGAATTTGTTTATAATGTCCATTGTTGATACTTACAAAAAATACATTTACACTATACAAAATAAATGTCACATGAATACAGCAAATGATTTATAATGCTGGTTATTAAAAAATAAATAAATAAATCACTCATTGTTCAAAAGAGAAATAATCATGAAATATCGGTTTGGCCTGATTCATTTATATGTTTACATATTATAAACAATAAGTCAAGTACTGCAAAAAGCTCTGGTGTGTGTGTATGTGCCTGTGTGTGCTTGTTTGTGAGTGTGTGTGAATGTGTGTGTGTGTGTGCACATACATTAGTGCTTGTGCTAGTATGTCTCTGAATTTTTTGTGTCAGTACAAAATGTGACAGGCTAAATCTGCAAGTTTGTTTGTCAATACAGTGTCTAATAAAGTAAAGACAAAAGTAGAATCAAAAATATAGGCATTTGGATCAAAAATATCACTCTAGTATTATCATGTGGGATTTTCTCAATACCACATGAATGATGTGGTTTCTCTGTGCCCCAAGGGTGCAATAGGTCAGCCCATAGGTGGCATTTTCACATGTGCATAAAGTGGAGATTATTCAGATAAGCTGTCATTTCATAGCAACAATGAATATGAATTGAGCCATATATTTTCATATATTGTGATTGTGCAAGCATTGCATTCCATATGGAAATACTGCCAACCTCAAAACCCTCTATTTTGGATGTAAGTGTTGGCATTGCTTAAATGTCAGTCAAAGAAACTTTTAAGTCATAAAATGTATTTGTCAAAAATATGTTTTTTGGGGTTTTTTTTTCCTACCACACATATGCATGGACACACCTCTGGCCTTTACGTGCGCTGTAATTTGATAACATTCGCCAACATGTTGTCACCATATTTGAATACTGACTTTTCCACATACTGCTGTCACTCCACATGCTAATGATTTAATGTTGGTTATGCGTTTATGTTTTCCCCGCTGTGTGCTGAAATAGTGTGCTCTATTGATTTTGATCCAGCGGGTTCCTGGCTAAATGCACCATTGATTTAAGAGGAGTGGATAGGCGTTGCGGTCTGCATGCCTCGCATTCCTTCCTGAAATTCTGCCCTGCTTCGGTCCTCACAGGGGAGGCGATGGAGGTCTTACTACAGATAAACTGAAGGATTTGGGTCGAGTGGGCTCGCGCAGAGTGACCCTCCCGTATGGTCTTCATCATGCCTCATCTGCCCGCATTTATAGGTGCCCTGCTGTTCTTTGCTGTGGCTGATGGGTGTTGGATTAGATTTGCCTTACAGGTATCCATCATCTCTCAGCTCCTAATAACCCAGTGTGACTAAAGCCATTCCCTTTTTCCTTTCCCCAGTTGGATTGCCGGAATAATATAATGGATTCAAGTAAATTGCATTGGGCTCAGTTTGGCAGTGCTGGCATGCATTGTGCCCAGTGGGCCCTTTGTAAATAAAATGTTATTACACGCCTGGATATTTCATGCCCTGTGTGCACATAGGGCTCACTGGTGCCATACTTCCACAAGATCTCACGCAGATGTTAATCAGAGATTAACACACACTCAACACAGGACTCAATCAGCCTCTGAATTGCCATGCTTCCTAACACACTGATTAAGAGAAGAGCCTACCATGCAGAACTCTCCTGTAGCTTTTTACTCAAGGATCTTAGGTGCTGATAATTATTTTCTTAATTAGTGGATAGGCGTATGATGCAGCGAGGTATGTGTTGTACTGATGCAGATGTGATGTTCCGGAAACATTTTATATATTTAATTTTCTCCCCTTCTAATATTTTCCAACTTGTTTAATTACGAAGGAGTATGGAAGCGAGGCAGATGAGCTATATTTGCTGCTCTGACTCCCACAGTCAAAGAAATAGACAGTCAGAATAAAAACTTAATCTGCACCAATCTGGTCTTCCCAGTCTCTGATTGTTTGACGTAATGGTCTGACATGTTTTCACCCTTGCCTCAGAGTTTGTTGTCATGGCAAGCTTTTGACTGGACATCCAGACATGGGCTGTTCCGTCCACCGAGCCTCTGTTGGTTTTTGGGATAGTTTTTAATGACTGACATAATATGGCTTAACCTAGTAAAAAGAGGGGGAAAAAAAGACATGCTAACCTAGTCTGCTTTGTTGTTTTTTAAGACAACATACTCAGGTTTTGTGAGTGTTTCGGTTTGGATGGCCCTCTGAGGATGTGTATTTATGTCAGAGGTAGACGCATAGTGTTTAATGTTTAATCCAACTTAATTATGTGCATTTGTGTAACCCCTGCATATATTTGGGGATTCCATGGTAGCTGTGATGAATTTGGGAGATAGCGCTAACAGCCTGTGCCTGCAAGATTGAGCCCTATGATCGAGAGGAGAAGAAACACAGCCCATGGCTAAACAAATCCTCCTTTGTTTTGGGGTGTGCTGAGTGATCTCCATTGAGAGGAGGGGATGGGTAAACACTGCTAGCTCTATAGAGCTACACATTGTAAACACACAGCGCTCATTAACTATAATGAGATGTTATGAGGAACCCTTGAGCTCATTGTGTGGCTTCTACAGAAGAACCTGCCTGCTATTGTTGTTGTTGTTTATGCAAAGCAAATCATGGCTTAAGGTAGGAAAAAACACTGCATTCCTCTCACAGTTTTCACCCCCTAATCATCAACGCCATGGGAGATGGTTTAGAAACACCTTTCCCTGTGATTTTTTTCTTTTTTTTTCCCGCTCTTACCTTTCATTCCTTGTGTTTGCCCCAGCCTATAAAGTAATATTTGCCTATTTCAGCAAGTGTGTGTTGCTGTCTCTGTCCGTGGCCTTCGGGCTGCACCGCCAATTTGTACCTGTGTGTGATGTCGACCTCGCTGAACTTCTGCATGTTACATGTGTGCAGTGTCCTTACAAACAACTGCTGTGGAGCTGCTACTGCCAGCCCTTTCTTCCTAACCTCAGCTTGCCCTCAAATCTTTTTTTAAATGTAAATTTTTCAACCCTTGAAACTAATGCAGAGAATTGTTTTTTTTTAGTGTCTGATATATTCTATGGATAAAGACAAAAAAAAATTAAAAACTATAGCAAAAAGTTGTTGAAAAACTTAAATATTTTCTTAAAGGATGTCTGGATGCCTATCAACAAATATTTTTTTTCTGTGAAAAGGGCACATCACATCAAAAAAAGGGAACATGTTGAATCTCTAAATGACTCACTACTGTAACCATGCATTAGCCTTGCTGCTCTGCTGGCTGTTTGGCTGTACTAACTGTTAAATTGGCGCTAAAATTAAAAGAGAGAAGTTCTGCTATGCACCCCTTGGTAAGTGCCAGGGCCTGGGTAGGATTCAGGAAGTGCTTGTTGCGGCTTAAAAAGTGCAGTGTTGTGCAAAAAGAGCATCTCCTCTCCTCTGTAAAGCTCTGGTTTGTTCTAGCAGGACACTAGACCCATGCCAGGTTACCATGGCCTTCCTCTGGGTTTCACCCACTTTAGCATTCCAGCCAGCCCTGCCCACTTACCCGGTTCTGTTCAAAAAGCAGACTTTACTCTGTAGATGTATGCTGTGTACTTTGTGCCGCGCCGACTACCCAGCATGCTCTCCTTCATGTGTCATTTAAGGCAGCGCCGAGGCCACGACCGTGCAGCACTGCTCCAGCATTCTGAGCCTAATTACAAAAGTGCCATCGAACGCTGGAAAAGTAACAGGGGTGGGTGGGAGCCTAACATGCATGGCTAGCATAGTCTTTTTGACGACAATGAGTGGCTTCACCTTGGCTGTTAATTGCCCCCCGCTCGGGTCCCTGGCTCCCGGTTGCCGGATCCTCTCCTGCCTTTTCTTCCTTTTTTCGTCTCCCCGCTGATTGGGAGCGATCTGAACTGGCTGACAGTTGGCTGAGATTTCTCAGCCACATGCAGCCTGACACCCCTAATTAGATGCTCCTATATGGCGGTTTACATTAGACAAACATTTGCGCAGGCCATGGGAGATGCCAGCTTTTGTTTGGAGACTTACTTACTCAGATACACACACATACATGCACGATCTCACTGGAGAAATGAGCGAGTTTGCTCATTTGCGCTTGTTTCCAGACTTTGTGTGTGTTGTGTGTCTGTCTGAACCATAGCATGGATTTGGATAACTGCGCAGATAATGAATTTTAAATCCTATCCCAAAGATGGCACATTGGTAAGAAACCCTTAAAGTTAATTTGCTTCCTGAAAATCATTAACATATTCCTAGTTATTGGCATAAGGGCTGTTGAAAAGCTTCCCTGGTTGTTTTTGTTTCGTGCCTACAGCTTGCCAGCAGCAAAGTATAGATTCACAGCTACTGTCTGCCCTTTCTTTCTCGCTATAGAGATGCTCACTTGATAAGCGCCCTGCAACGATATGCTTAACACCAACGCAGACATATTTCCATCAGGCCAGCCTTTTAATTTTCAGAATAAAAGCCACCCCCTCACACCCCCTCCACTTATCAGCTCCATGATCACTGGTCTTTTCAAAGCCAACAAACCAGGTTTCAAATGGCCTGGTCAGTCTGTGACAAGATGTAGCTCATTTCCCTCACAGAACCACAGCAAGGTCACCAATCTTTTAAACTCATTCTGTGGGAGGAAGAAAGAGAGGAGGGGAAGGGGAGGGAGCCACAGAACAAGGCCTTGTCCTCTGCCTGGAGGTCATTCCAAAAGCCAGTCATCATATTCAGCTGGATAAGGGAATTGGAGAGATAAGTGTGTGTGTGTGTGTGTGTGTGTGTGTGTGCGTGCGTGCGTGCGTGTGCGTGTGTGTATGGGTGTGTATGTGCACGTGCATCTGCGTGTGTGTGTGTGTGTGTGTGTGTTTTTCCCGTGTCTGCGCATACATATACAAGCTATGTGGTGTTTAGAAACTTCTTTGTGTATTTATGCCTGTGTTTTTCATATGTATATACTTAGTCCACAAATATGTACACCTCTATAGGTGTTGCCCTGTGTGTGGGTGTGTATGTGTGTGTACTGTGGACTTGATGGAGAGGTACGACATCATTACCATATCCCCACCGTTGGCTATTCTGGGGGATTTTCTATAATAAGAGGGCCTTTGTACTTTTGCCTGTCCTCTTGTGTGGCTGCTGGGCTTGTCAGCCTGATAGTTTAATCAGCCAACCTGTCATAACCAGTGCTGGAGTGGGACTTTGCCCTGTAAATGCAGATTTATATCTAAGTTACATCATTGAATTACATTTTCTGTCTAAATAGCAGAGAAGCTGGTTGAGAGATGTAATAAAGCTAATCTACATACAGCCCTGGGTGGATAATCACATCTAATAAGTGGGACTCACGCCCCTATTAGCAGGGAAACGATGGGGGGAGGACGGAGGACAATTCAAGGAGTCAGCTGTGCTTGCTAATTATCTCTTTGCAGTCCTGATGCCTGTGTGTGTTTGTGTGAGTGCTGTTGTGACATGTGAGTGTGTGTGGATTTAGATTCCAGTGCTTGTGCAGCAGGTCTACTCGCTCTGCAGGAGCCTTGTTCATTTGTCGGGGTGTTTTGAATCAGTGACTGTGTTTCAATTGCGAGTCATATCAGAAATCATATGCATTTCCTGTGGATAATGCACTTGCATCCAACTTTCTTTCCTTGATTGACACTACAATTCAGAACACGTAAAATCATGTTTGATATAAGTATTTTTGAAGGTTTTTTTATTCTTGAATTTCTAAGAATGGTAGTTTTGCATGTGTAAAGTCCCAGTAGGGATCCTACACCTTGATAGCAATAGTACACTTGAACTACACAGTTGTCAGCATGCTGCCCTGTGCTTGGCAGAACTACACTAGTTTTTTGGTGCAAAGCAATTCTCACAGTCTCAGTTTCCTTTGCTTTCTCTCAATACTCTGACAGAAAAGCAGAGAAAAGAGGGAGGGGAAGACGGGAAGACTTTTAGTTTGAGGCTTTAGGGTTTGTGTCCAAAACCCTCTGTGGTTTGGCTAAATTATAAGCGTTACATGCCTAATAACTAGTCTATCCAGGGCCTGCCAGAGGCTGCATCCCAAAAATAAGCCCTGACACATTAAGAAAAATGCCATCTGCTTTGAATGATGGCAATGCCCGGTCTCAGCATCTTCTCCTCGTGTGAGTGGAGGCCCCGAGGTGACAACCTCAACACCTCTCATCCCTAATCTGCCTGTTCCTGTGACCCCCGGCACTACCTTACGCTGTGGCCCTCTGGGCACCATTATCCAAAACCAAGGTCCCGTGTCAGACTGGACCCTGTAGCCATGTGTCCTCCCTTTCTCACATCAAAGGAATGATTAGTGACTTGCAGGATGTTTTGCTGGAAATCCTGCAAGTCACAATGAACCACTGCACATTTTTGTTTGGAGCCGCAGAGGGAGTGAGAAAATCAACATAGGTCTGACTGCAGAGACAGTCAGGCCCTTCTCCACTCCCCTAGGTGGAGCTGCTGAGAGTGAACTGAGATAAACATCCCACTGTTGATCCCCCCCCCCTCCTCTGCCTCCACTTTCCTCCTTTGATAGTAGTTCACACACATCAGAAAACATACAGAAATCAATCTATTGGGGCAGAAGATGCCTTTGTCTCTTTACAGAAGTCACCAGATTGTTCCACCACCACAGAAAAGAGAGACAGCAATGAATTTCACAACAGAATTTTTTTTTTTTTTTTTCTGAACAAAATGATTTGATCTTATATAAATAGAGCCATAATCACGTGCAACCTTTTCAAGGAAGCGATTAGAGGCTTTATCTTCCTGACGTTTGATTTACATATGATATTGCACCTGGTTTGCTTTGAAACAGAATTATTCAAAGCCCTGCTCACATCATTTTACATTAATGAAAATATAATATGAAATTAATGAAGCATTAGCCATTTATGATTCTTCCACCTTTACATATTAATACCACCTCACATGTAGAAAAGTTGACTTTGTAATTGCTGGACAAGTTTTTCAAACATGATCTTCAGCTCCTGCAGCTCCTTTAATCACTGCTGAATTCTAGTCTTCATCAATTATTGATAACTGCGTTAAACGCCAGTATTTCCACCTATACCACAAGCCACTCCCTCATCATGTGGAGGGAGAAAAAGAGAGCAGGAGCTGAAAACAACAGGTTATGACACTTAACACAGCTCTGTGCAGAGAGTTAGTTTAAAATGACATGTTTGGGTGAAATCCACAAAGACATTATCATCATCTCTCCTAAGTGTGCAATCTTGGGGCTCCTGTGTATACCACTGTGTGCCACTGGCTGTTGTTAGCCAAGCGGTTAAATGAACGTTGTTTTACTCTGATTGAACTGTCTGTGTAGCGTGGAGCAGTAAGGCCGCACAGCCAGCCTTATTTAGAGGGGAGGCTGAGCCTGTCTCCCTGTCGCTGCACGCCAAAGTATTACCTCCCTAACTGGAGACTCCTGTTTCACCAGAGAGCTATCACATTTCATAACATGGAAAAATAACACTTTAGCAGGGGGGTCAGGTGGGGAAATGGCACCTCTAAATGAGGGTTAAGGCCCTATCATTGTCTTCTCTGGTGGAGCCACCCCCGCCTCCAATAATTCTGCTGACCTTCAGTGCCATGCGGCTGGTTCGACATGGAAGGGTGAGCTGCCGGGGAGACGATCCTTTTCACGCAGCCCGTTCCCCTCAAAATGGCTTTTTCTTCTCTCAGACAATCATCTGATACGGAGGCTGAATGAAATCACAGATTACATAAGAAAGGTCCTCTCTGTGCTGCCGATAAGGGCTGCACCTGAAGTGAATGCTCTCACCGCTCTCCTCTCATCTTCCTCTCCCTCATCTTCCTTCCTCTCTACGCTTATCTGCTCTTCCTCCTCTCCTCGTTCAGTTGCTCTCTTTTTTTTTTGCTCTTCCTTTAAAACCTGAGTTCTTGATTTAAAATATGTCGATTGCGGTAGGCAGAGCAGATTAATATGTAAATGTCTGTAAGCTTTTTAATTATATAAGATTAACTATATTGTGGTATAATACTGAAGCGAGATGGTACATTTTGCAGAGTCTATTGTCATTTCTCAGGTATGTAAGGCTCTTTTTTTCATTCTCATACCTTTCGACTTAATGTTTCCACTTTTATATCGTCTTTCTGTAATATAGGGACATCATCAGAGGAAATATTTCCCCACTGCGGCACATGCCGAATTGAACTAAGTATTAAATAAAGAATGATATCCATTATACATTTGAGGATGAAAAATAATGCTTTATTTCCCTTGTGTACATGCACTATATATGAGAAGAGAGAACAGTTCTATTGATCTTGGATTTCATTAGGTGAAAATGCCTCCCTCGGTGAACAACAGCAACTTTTCAAGCCCATTTGAGTCTGGGTAAGCTTAAAAGAGGGACACTCTGAAAATATATTTCCCCACCTGAGAAATTCTTCAAACAAGGCCTGAGGAATGTAAATGAAGTGGTGGCTGTGATGGAGGGATTGTAATAGATTCAGAGGCTTAATCAAACACATGCACACACACACACACACAC
>JAQNCA010000001.1:19750628-19769247 GCA_029783725.1 Acanthurus tractus | reverse complement strand
GACTTGACCCTTCAACCCCAGAGTGGCACCAGATGATATGATGCAGAAAATCTGTAAAATGTTGCATCCCACCTGTGTTGGTGACCCTGCATCCACAGAAGGGGGGTTACATTTGAAAGGTATCAATGAAAGCAATTCTTTAATTCTTAATTCTTCCGGGAAGAAGAAGCTGCAGAGCCGAGGTCAATACTGCAGCAAAAAATCCCTTTCAGAGCTCCAGTGTTTATTAGCCTGACTGGCTGAAGCTCAGGGTGCAGCTCCCATAAATGTGATTGACACAATTATGGTGAACTCTCTATCAGTAAAGACTACAAGATGGCAAGTAAAATCAACACAAGTGGCATAATTTATCAATCCAAAGCCAGCTGATGGAGGTTAAATCAAACAAAGAGACCGTGTGACTTTTATATTTAGACATCAGGTTTGCATCAGTGGGAAAAAAATAAAATCTTCTGACAGCTATTCCTGAGTTTTACATCTTCTTTCGACTGACTTTCACCAAATGCAGCTTTCTGAACAGAACATGTCACCGGCACTCAAGTGGTGTGGGGTTCATTTTTACAAATCTCTCCACATATTATCCTAAAAGTTGTTTTGAGTTACAACACTGACCAAAAGGCACAGTATTTTTAGCTGAGAGATGCATTAAACAGACCCCATATTTAGCATGGACGGCGCACGGACATATGAGCTGAGATCTGGGGGTCACCGCAGGTGATCGTTGTCCCACAACTATCAGGCGCTGCCAGTCTCTGACAGCCAGGGGATGACGATGAGGGATTTGTGAGAGCCATGGATTAACTTCATAGTCACTGCTGTTCTGATCACAGGAAGTCAGGCCCTGTCTGTTAAATGTCATCCATGACCGACGGACGGGATGCCGCTCTCTCACGGCCCGAGCCCATTACTGCAGACGGAGGCCTCTCAGAGGAGCGGTCCCTGACTAATGGAAACAGTGTGTGCACAGTCTGAACTCCAGAACTCCGGTGACAAACACAAGTAACGCGAAAAGCGTGTGTTTTACAACCCCCCATGTAAGGGTCCAGTCGTAAACTGAGAATTTACGCCCTTCATTAGTGGTAATACAATGCACATAACTCTAACGTATAACAATTGGGATAGCTATAAAGTAACCATTTTATACCTTCTCAAATCTGTGACTTGTAGGTGACCCTGGCAGAGGCAATGTTAGGGCAGGCAGATTTACAATGACTGCATATTCCCTCTGATGGGCCTCAGCGTTTTTAGGGAATTAAAGGTGCCAAAATACAAAATGACTTAAATAATAATTTTATGTACCCCTTTAGAAATATTAGTCTCCAAAGCATAATTTACAACTTGTAACTTGAGTTTTTGTTCAAGGAGATTTCACATTGATTCATGTCTAACATTGGTTTTATAGCCAGCCAAGGGAACAAGAAACCCACCTCTGTTTTCCTGGTTGTTTCTTACTCTAAAGCCTCACCCAGTTGGTCCATTAAGATGACATATGAGGTGTAAAAAATAGCTCAGGTAAAGGTATTCAAAACTAACAGACTGTTCACAGAACTCCACAGTATCAGGTCATTTTCTCTGGAGATGTTTTAGTGAGTGTACAAGGCCTTTTGTTTAACTGTGACCACATCTTCAGAAAAAGAGCTGCAATTCATCAAAGTGGGCATGTTTTGTACACACCCTCACTGACAAATTTGCGGCCCTGCTATATCAGTGCCTGCAATGAGTGCAGAGGAGGAGATAGGAGTTGAACTCGCATCGTCTTTCAGCATTGTCAAATTAATTTGATAGTTTTAACCTTTTCTACAGTAAGTGCTTGTTTGCTCGAGGTACAGTACTGTAGTTATGAATGAAACAGTAGAGGCGTTCAGGCTGCAGTTCATTCTTCTTCCGTGCAGCGTGACACAGTCAGACTACCATCCGTGTCAAGAGGTGGCACACACTCAGCGGGGGATCCTGAGTGGAGCCCATTGATGAGATGAAACAGGTTGACTTCTACCTCGGTCTGAAGTGGAATGAAAAACAAATGTCATGGTGGGTGACAGAGAGCGTCTGTGTCTTATCAGCCCGGCCAATGTGAGTGATGGCTCTTATCTGGCCCCCTGCTCTGCGGCTGTTTATTATCCTAAGGTGGCAGGGTGGTGCTGGGAAGAGAAGAGGACTGGGAGCCCCTTCGTGATCCATCACTCTGGAGGTCTCTTTCCCCTCTTATCTGACCGCTACATGGATAACTGCAGCTCTTGTTTACAGACGCCAGCCCATTTGAATGAGTAGCAGGCGCAGGAAACGATTCCTTTGCTCTCTTTATCAGTCCAGGTGAGTTATAGGGAGGATGGAGTGTGCCACATCATTTTCTTTGCACACCCAGACATGCACATGCACACACACGCACACACAGAAAAACAGGCCAACATGCACATCAACACTTTTGTGCACCAGAGTGCACACACACATGCATAAACGCTTGCTATTTTTCTTCTGTGTAAAATAAATGGAGGTTGAAGGGAAAAAGAGACGATAGATGGTGAAAGCAAGGCACTGCTGCACACACTGGAGGATAAGCTTGTGTGTGGCCCATTTTATCTCTTTTCATGAATTACATTCATTTCTGTTATCATGTTTTTTTTTCTTGGTTATCTGAGCCAGCATGTGTTGTCAGTGTATACAAGAGTAGGAGCTGATATGAGTAAAAGAAATAATCTACGCCTGTGGTGGTCAGTGGGTACTCTGTTGAGGTTGTAACATTACAGAGCATCATATCCTGAATAGGAAGTGTCACTCCTATATTTACTTGTGTTTTTGAAAGGAAAACCTCAATAAAGATGGCTATTTTTTTTCACTTGTTCCATTTCCTTTCGCAATCTCTATTGGGATATTCTTGGTGCTCTCTGGCAGGGCAGAATGTGTGGGTTTCCATTTCAAACAGGGCCCTCTTGTCCATCACATCACCAGGGGTCTCTCCTAAAATACATACCTTCTGTCAAAGCTCGGGGATAGAGGGTGGATGAAATGGAGCAAAGGCAAGAGGAAGGGAAAGAAGGGAGGGAAAGGTGTTTAAGGCTACCGGTCGCCCATTCCCTCGGGGTTCAGTGGCAGGCAGGCAGGAATTTTCCTCAGATCCACGTCAGCTTTCAGCGAAGCTGAAATAACTAAAGTTTGTTTGAATGTACAGAAGAGGAGATGGGGCCCAGAGGCCACCGCCTGTGAAGTGATACAGTAAATCCCAGTCAAATCTCTCCTACAGCCTACCCTGCAGACTAAGGGTGACATGGCGAAGCTTGTGCCCACTCCAGTTTAAGCACTGCAGAGCCAACAATGCAGAACATCATGGAAGATGCTAATTGCAAACCACCAAAGACAGGCGGCCATCATGAAGCGGGAGTGGAAATTCCTGAGTTAGGAATGGACACTGGGGTCTTATGTGTGCTTGTAGTGTGATGGGGTTGTAAACACAAAATGCTGTGCTCTCATTAAAGAGTTGTGAAAAGGCCTTGAGCTCAGTGCAGCATGCCAGGCTGTGCCAGCAGAGATGCCTTTCTAAAGACAAACTGTCTGCAGAAGTTGGCCAAGTTGCTCACTAAGACTGGACTAAACAAACAGAGAGAGGAATAAGTTAATGCCTGTAATGCCTTCATCATATGAAATAAGTCCATATGCCTTCTCATCAGATTTAGTATCTATGTTTATCCATTCTCTGTACTTATGGCAAGACCCTATCATCCTGTTAGTGAATACCAGCATCAACAGTGGCATATATTGTGCTATTTTTTGCCATGTGCTTTGAAAAGTGCATACTAAAGTGCTAAAGCTATGGAACCTGCCCTTGCTCAGAGACTTGAATGCTCACCAGCAATGTTCCTCCTAATTTTTCATGTGTCTGAGCATACACACAAACTCCCTGAGAATTCCTCGGACCACTGTGACCAACATCAGATGTGCACACTGTGTACACACCGGTATCACACCTGTCTAAAATCTGATATCATAACATATTACATGACATGATTAAAATAATCAAATTAGAGCAGTACTTTCCGTTAGATTACTTTTAATAGAAGTGATTTGGCCCACTTGCAATGAAAAAAAATATTGTTCTTTATAAGCTGTGTAGTGTGTTGTATCACAAAACATCCATCTTAAAAGAACCACATTTCTTTTTTGCTTTGGCTTGGTGAGTAGATGTGCCACTGCCCGTTCTTTTAGCCGTAATAAGGGGTTAGCAGCATTTAGCTCTCTTAACTCTGCAGCACTGTTAGCTATACGCTAACCTGCAAAACAGCGGCACATACGCATAAAGCGCTATTAATGCCATTGATTGGCTGCATACGTAAATACTTGTGAACTGCATCACATCATTGGCTGGACGGTGTTAGTCATTGTTTTATCTGTAGTTAGCACTTGTTGTCAACTGTCACTCGCTGAGTTGCATTGCAAAATGGTACAGCGTAAATTGTTACGTGTTTATTTTATTTACAGTTCAGGTTGGATTTGCTGTGTGCGGAGAACATGGAAGCGATTGCGCAAGCACGCAGCTTAGAGAGAACATTGCTCACCAGAAGCCCTGGAATGGATTACACATCCAAAACATTGCACCCCTTACTTAGTCCTCTGCTGCCTCTACTGACTGATTAAGGCCTAAAATTTGGTCATGTAATATTTAGAGATAAATCAGAGCAGTAGTTTTAATCTCCTGTGAGTACTAAATGGTCAGAGCTTAGAACATAGACCTTCTAATCAATAACAGAAAGTAGAGATAATTTGAAGGTGATGTATTTACTGCTATCTTAATTGTTTTGATTCATTAAAACACATCCATCTTGTGCTCTATGTAGATAAAAGCAAATGCTGATGTGTGCTGCAGCTCACAGGGCTGCCTGCAGGCCGGGGTTTATGTTTGAGGTTACGTGGTGAGGCAAAAAACACAACTCAGAGCTCGTTCTTCCCAATCCAAGACTAAGAAAAAGCCAAATGTCTCAGCCTGATGTTTACCAGAGCGTGGTCTGTTGTTTCTCCCATGTCTGTAGCCTAAACATACACACACACACACACACATACACAATCATACAGCACGGATGCCTATGTGTCCAGTCCTGCATTGGCCAACTTTAAATCATTCTTTATTACAGTGTCTTCAGAAATAATGAAGAAATCACCTTTCCATATTTCTTGTGTTTCTATTATAGAGAATCCTACTAATGTGAAAGCTTAGTGCCACCAAACAGTAATTTATTGTAATTTGTCCGTGATTAATTTGTAGCATAAAAGCAGCATTTATAAACAGCCATGATCCACCTCAACTTAATAGTATTCAATTAATCACAAGCTGGGCCCAATTGCTGCCAAAATAATGGCAATTTAATAACGTAACGCATATAGCAGAGCAGATTACCAAGTATTTATAAATGTCATTGGCTAGCCTGTAATACACAGTGACAGGGAAACATGTGCTAGGCCCAGCAGTGTCTGCTCCTATGTAAAGCAACAAATGTCCCATCCCCATAGCAAAGAGGCTATGAATAACTGCGATAATCACTGCACAATGGCTTCATTTATCAATGTATGAGGAGCGCAAACGTTGGAGCGATTAGGCAGCCTCTCTATTTTCTGGAGCGAAGGATTTGTTTTTGCTGGAGTGTCGGGCAGACATGTCTGCAGAATGATGTCACAGGTGACTCCTCAGCTGTCTGTCTGCTGCGTCCACTGCTTTTCTGTACTGTCTTTGACTCACTGAGAGTTGAAACCAGTTTTGTAAATAAGTGCACGAATTGACCGTGAGTGAAAATGGTTACCGCAATGCCGGTTGCACTGTGTAAGATTTCACAGCCTGCACAGACAGAGACTGTCCTGACAGTTTGTTGTAATAATTTTTATTATACCTTAAGTTAACAGTTTGACTCTACCACACACATTTAAAGATTCTTGTCAGATTACTAAGTTTAGACGTGAAATCAAATCTGATCTGCTGATAATACAATTACTGTATTCACAAAGGTTTTATGAAAGCCACAATTCAACATTACTGAGACAATTAGCTGAGTCTTTGAAATTCATAAAAGTAGCATAACAACATTAATTCATAGAGCAGATTGTAAAATTAGTGCAGTGGGAGTTGTTAAACTTCTAAATAAATGAAAAGAAGCCATTATGTTTTTTTATGTGTTCAAAAGAGAAAAATGCTTCTCAAAGAATACAAAAGAGTGCAATGTAAATGAGTCCAATTAATACAGCAGCTCAATGAACATAAATGCAAGTTAAGTGTAATGACAAAGGCAGTCACAGCGTTGCTTTTGTTTAATTTTAAAAAAATGTACTTTGTGGAAGAAATATTTATTATCTGTCTGTTAAAGCATTTTTTTTAAATTATTTATTTCTTAACAGACCCAGAGCATATTTTGTGCTCAAATTTCATGATGCACTCACTCTTTGTTCTTTGTTATTGCCATTTTAACAGGACAAGCCAGGTGACTTTCTTTCCACCACAACAGGCCTTTAAAATAGATGTTAAAATGTGCACCTGGGTAACACAAAAGTGAACCCTGCAAATTGAGTGAACCTCTGTAAATCCATGGAATTTGCAGTTGACCACACTTGTTATGTCTCCCTTCATTATTTGTGTGATCCTCTCTTACATTCATAAGCATAAAAAGTGGTGTATGACACAATAAGTGAATGCAGAGTGTCCCTCAGAGGACACACAAAGAGCATTTCTTTGGTAATTCTGTCCCTCTGTGTCCAGCCCATCATCATAAACTAAAACAAAAATAAACTAAACTGAACAAAATTGCTGGGACATGAAAGTAAATGAAAACAACACATTTAGATTAAAAAAATACTCAAACAATATTGCCTTTGTACAAAACCAGCCAAAAAAATAAAAAAATTCCATGTATGAAAGTTTGTTGGAATAGTGTATAAGGTTTTGTACTTGTCATGATGCATCAAAAGGCCGCACACTAAAAGTCGCTGTAGCCCCTTCATGCTACACAAACAAAGAACATATGCAGTTACTTATAACTTTACTGCCCAACAACAAATTGATATTTACATTAGAAAAGAAACATCTGATGTAATTTATTCAGTGTCAAATTTAAAAGAAACCATTAAAAAAAGCAGTTCTACCCCAAGGTCCAGTTAGTAAGATTTTCTGGATCAGGTCACAGAGTCCTTCTCAGTCAGACACAATGTAATTCTTGATGTTCAAACCTTCTATAACTTCTTATGCCTCACTTCAAATTATAACCCATTCTATCCAACGTGGTCAAACCTAAATGTGTGCATTTTTCAATTGCATATTCTCATGAGAAAGTGACGGAGAAAGTGTTCTGACATGAAAAAAGTCCTTAATTATGAAACTTGGGTTATGAGTAGATACTCGACAACTCTACTGATGACAGACTTCTCTACACTGTAGTGACACCTTGAGCTGTATCTGTGTTGGCATTTACACCAGACACTAGATGTTCAAGCTTTCTGACTTTAATCATGGATTTTTTGCTTTTGAGGCTTATTGCATTTCTGCAAGGTATTGTAATGGTAAATACTTGCCGAATTGTGATGTATTGTTCTGAATCTGTTCATATAAGGGAAAATGATTTTACTTAAATTGACAAGTGTTGAAAGGCAAATATGTCAGAGAAATATTTAAGGAAAGTTTTGACCTCATACAAAAGACTTCAGCTTGCCTGGATGCTCAGGATCTGACGTTTGCATGCATTTGTTTCCATTATCTGCCTCTCCAGGGATATGTCTGCAAATTACAGTATGTACCTAAAAAATGAATGGAAAAGATAAATATAAATGGCAACAGTTAGAGTCAAGGGTGTGTCCAGACTGTGTCAGAGCCTGTGCGGTCAGCCGGGTGACAAACAGCTTCCCGGCATTGTTGGCATAAGAGAAACTCATCACACACTTTTTAATATGAAAGTAACATTTGGTGGCTGAAAACAATACTAACAGACACTAAATATAGCTTGGTTGTTGGAAAGGGATGACTCCCATCCTGAGGGGAAAATTCAGTGCAATGACAGTGTTATTTAGACATAGTTGGTGGTCTTTAATTTGAGATGGAGTTGTTTAAATGAAATTGTCCTAGCATTCATCAGTTGGGTATTACTAACGCATTTGCACTTTGTGCAGTGCTAACATTTAAACTGGTGCAAACAGCTGATGAGAAGATGGATGAGCTAAGGGAATTTGATCTCCTAAATAATGGTAGGGGTAATGGTGGATTGCTCTGTCTTAGTAAAAAAGTGTGAGAAGGATAGGTTGACAAACGAGAAAAAAGAGAGACAGCAGTGGAATGGAGGCTGCTCAGTGGGGATGTGAGAGGAAGGAGGTAGTGATGGAGCTGACCACCGTTGGGACTGAAGAAAGGTCATGGTGAAATGGAAACTGATTCTCCACCCTGGCTCCCTGGGAAATATCCAGTAACCCTGCCTTGCTTTCCCCCCCTGTACAACAGCCTTGCAATGCCTCCACAACCTGAAAAGTGTTCAGCCTGGACCACACCGATCCGAGCGAAAGAGAGAGCAGGTCACCAAATCTGTTGGGTTACATCCTTTAACTTAAAAGGAGGGGCTGTGTCGGGGTTGGGGTGCAGTTGCAGAGCAAAGTGATCATTTCTGACAGCCTTTAAGCTACAAATCCTGACTCTACCAGAGGTTCTGACCCGAGCTGTGTGACGGGAATGCAGTGTTCCGCCTCTGATGGCCCGATTTCCTGCTCCCCTCTTCGAAATGCGTGCAGGGTTGGTTTCAGCAGAACTCTTACATCAATTACCCCAAAGAAAATCAACCTGCAGCTTGACATTGTGGGTGAAGGGAGATATTTACTGTTAGGACATGCAGTAAGACTGAAAAATATGTGAGGGGCAGAGCGATGGTCGGTTATGCTGTGTTATGCATGTTAGTGTCCATGCGATAAGAATAACTAGCACCCTGTTAGTTTTGTTTCTCTTCTTTTTCCCAACAGCTACTGTAAATGCACACTTTCCGTGTACCCTTCCATTACACATGCTCCTGGTATGAGCAGGCTTTCACTCCTCCTATCATTTGCCTTCTACTTTACCCTTCCTGACTTTTTTCACTTTTCAAACAACTACAGCGATGTTAGACAGTTCAAAACAATTGGGTAAATGGCACGTGTACAACATAACTCTTCAATTTACTGTGTAATTTATGGTGCTAAAGGTGCACAAATACATTACGTCCTGATACATACATGTAGTTACAAGGGTATGAGATGTGAGGTAAGGTAATAAGCAGGTAACAAGATTTGTGCTCTATAGTAACATGATCTCATTCATTAAAACATCAACTGCAGAAATGTTTTCAAGTGCTTGTATTGTTACTCCTATACTCCTCACCTTCATATCCTTTTCCTTGTACTCATGTGTATTTATTAGTTTGTGCTGTACTAAAACACTGTAAATATGAAAGATATGATACAATATTAACCTGTAAGAGAAAGGGAAAACAAATCTTTTTGTTTCATATGTCATGGTTTTTAGCATCAAATTCTAAATAACCAGTGTTTTCTTAAGTCCTGTTTCATCAAGAAAACTCATTTGCCACATGTTTGCATGGTGTTTTGGTGAAGTCGGTCGATTTGCAAATGTAAATTAAGTCTTTGTACTCCCTTGTGGCAGGGCCGTCCACCTCTGTTTGGTCTCGTTGGCCAACAGCTGATTAGTTACCGCAGCATAACGGTGGGTTGTGTTACTCCAAATGTTGACACCGCTGCATTTTTCAGGACTCCATGTGGTCATCACTGTTCAGACCTAATTGGACTACACACATTAAAATAATTGGGGGAACTTACTGAATGGGTCCTCAAACTGTGCAGTGCCATCAAACATGGTGACTTACCCTACTGTTGCTACAGGTCCCACAGGTCATTATCTTCTCTTCTTGTTTAAAAATAAAATTGAAGTAAGAAATTTAACCTTCTCAACTTAAAACTGTCAGTAGTTGTACTTCACCCGTGTCAGGTTGAGTTCAGGCTGACTCGGTGCTGACCACTTAAAAACTTGCTTACTACTATCTGCGACACCGGCCGGTAACTTTACAGTCAACCTCCACCTTCTGTCTCCTTAAGCCAACACACAGCTCTGGCCTGATCATACAGCTCACTATTAAATATTGAATTCTGTATGAAACACTCTCAGGGCTCAAGCCCCCAAAGACAGCAGACCACTGAACTACACTCAGCACAAACACTTTCCCTTTCACTTTTGCTCACTGAACAATCATGCTCAGTGGCCACGTGACGTCCTAACCCATGAGTAAATGACACAACTTCGAACAGCCACAAGCAATGTCGGCTTTGTCCTCCTTTCAGCCCTCTAACACACACGTGGGAACGCAAGTAACTGAAGACAGATTGTAGGAGCAGCGGTGGAGAATTCAGTGAACTGTACCCGAGGCGAGATTACTTTGTGAGACATTTAAAGGTCCACCCTTAGAGTTCCAATAGTGTGGTAAATAGCCATCATCATGTGGAGTGTTTAACAGAATTGCTCCTCATTTTCACTTTCACGGATGGTTTGAGAATCTCCTGCAGTTGATAATGTCCCTTTTTCAGATGTTAATCAGTGATCGGGATTGTTTTGGAGACGTAAAATATTGTTAAACAAGTGTAAAGGGCAGACTCAGTCACTCAATTGCCAAATGACATGTTGCAAAGACAACTTGTAATTTTTGTGGCTTTGTAGGACGTGACTTCATGAGAATGTGACGATGCAAAGAGTTGACGAGTGCTGACTTGTTGTTATTTTTTGTGTATAAGTACCAAAACAGTTTTCCAGCGTGTTTATTTTGGTTGTCAGCATATGTTTGTGTGGGCTGGGGTTTCATGGCACCACATCTGCTCTCTCTGTTCTTTTTTACATACAGAACGTACAACACAATTGTAGGCTTTTCAGAGTGTATGTGCATTTGTCAGCCTTTTTTCCCCCTACCTTTTAGACCTAACAATAAAAATAACATTTAGAAAGTTACCCAGCCCAAACCATTATGGGACATTTGCTGCCAACTATCCAGAAAATGTGTTTCTGGTTCCTTAGACTATTATATGGTTTTCACCAGCAAGGGGCAGAGAGGTTGGCTGGCTTCCTGATAGAGATTTATATAGGCTTCATGGTTCTTTGTGTTAGAGAACCAGTCTGAGAGTGAGTGTGCGCCTGTGTGTGTGTGTGCGTGTACATGGGAAGGGGGGGCAGACATGCACATATAAACATGAAAGATATATTTCCTTTTCCATTGGGAAAAATATGAAGTCAAGTTGTTCTTTGCCTGTATTACCTTGTATGTCTTGTTGATGTGTAAGCAGTAGACTGTGTGCAAGTGATAGCTTTTTATTTGACTTGTGTTTTAGTTGCTATAGTCCTCAATATAACCCTGAGCTAAACACTAGTGAAGAAGTATTTATGGACTTTTGGATTGAAACACAGATTGCACCAGTAAGGTGTTGATAATGCTCAAGATTAATGGCTCAGCCGTGGATAATCACCCTCATCCCCCCCACTTTCCTGCACAGCAGCCACAGATAGACTCGTTCAACTCCTCACACCGGTCCTCGTAAGAACTGCACACATGGTCTTGTCAGTAAAAAGATGATCTTGCTAACTCATACACACGTTAAAAAAGGCGCACATCACAATCATCCAATCTCACACAAACTTAAATGCACAAGGCATGTGAACAAGGCCCACCAGGCTGTGTTATGCAGAAATCAAAAGAGTCAAATGGTCACTGTGAAGAAGGCACACACACTGTGAAAGCAGCCTTCACTCAAATCTATTTCTTCCTGCTGTTTCCCCCGTCATCTCCATTATCCTCCCCTGTGTTGCAGATCTCTTGCACTTCTTTTGGCCTATCCCCACTTTGTGGCCATGATTCACTATGGTCTGGCTTTTTGACATGCGTGCAAATTGGCAAATTACAGGATGGCGAGCTGTCACTAGTCAGATTCATGTGGTCACAAGGGGCTTGTGGAAGGTGGGGAGTTGGGGAGGCTCTGGTGGTGGGGGTTGGGCAGAGCGAAGAGGACATTAGCCCTGCTTGTTGTGGCCTAACATTGTTAACGCTGACCGCTTGATTGACACTCACTGCTGCCGTGATTTAAAAAGACCTTCAGTGCGACGCTGCTTTAGGAGGCCTTCTCCCCTCCCAACCCTCCTTTGTGTCCGCTTTCTCTTCATGTTGTTTTTCTCTCTTTGCCCCCACCACCTTATTTGCATCAGAGGCCAGGAGGTTTCATAGCATACGGGAGGAAAGCAGGGGGACTCCCCGACTAACCCCCTCCATTCCACCTACCCACCCTCCAGCAAGCACTCTTTGTCTCATCCGCCCAGGCCAGATCGAGGGCGCAGCAGGCCTCCTGCTTGGTGCTCCTGGCTGAGATGGGGCTGGTGTATCATGGCGGGCTGCTGGGACAACAGCATGAAGGTGTTATTGTAACTGGGCATGGCCAGGCTAAAGCAGTATCCGCATCTCTGTGACTAGTTCATCCAGTTGATCCCCCAGGAAAGGATGTCTCACTTCAAGGGAACAGGAAGCCGCTGTGGAGGATGGGATTTCAGGGTAAATAGCAAAGCTGCTGGGACAATGTCTCCTGTCCTTCTGACATGGACTGCATTGTACTATTATGAAAAATACATGTAAATGAGTGGAGGATCATTCTCATATTATGCTGAGAGTTGACTAAAAATGGAGATGCAGAGGTATTTGTCTTACATCTGAAGTCTTACATCATTATTATTACTACCCTTGGAATAAAAAAACAAGGCATAACAAGAAAGAAGTATTTCTCTCTACCCGACCATTATCCATTGTGAACATGAAGGACTCTTTTTTTTGCATTAACCACCTCCTATACATTTCAGTTGCCATGTAAACCAAAACAGACCTGTTTTCCCTGCAGATAAATGCCCCCCTCTTGCTTTTAAGTGGTTAGAACATGATCTTAGTCTGATTAATTACACCCCTTGCTGCTTGCCCCCCCCCCCCCCCCCCTCTGCTCTCCTAGCTAATGGCTAGTGTTTATGCTGAGAGTACAGCCGTGGTTTCAGGGGGCGGTTGGTGGTAGCAGCGCTGAGTCCTCGCGTGAGGGGAGCAGTTTTAATTAACGTGGAGACAACACCTCTCTCCCTGCTCATCTTTCACCTGGGAGACATTGGGGAACTCTGACACCAGCTCGGCATGCCGCTGATTAAAGCGGGGCCTCATTTACCATTGCCTGCTGTCAACAAAACACCACTAATGGCATTATGCCCAGGCCTGGGGGGGGCAGGTCCAGGGACTTACCCCACCCAGGTTCAAATGAGAGAAAATAAACTTAGCCTAATCTCTGATACAGGAGCTTAATCTTCCTGTGATCTTATCTAGAAGAGTTCTCACATGTTACAGGACCCGGCCTTGCAGAGGCTAGATGGACAGGGCTTAAGCAGGTAAAAGCTGCCCTGCTGTCTTTGTTTGGGAAGGCTAGGTATGACTGAGTCTGTATTTAAAGGTGACTTAGTCCCCTTAGTGTGTTGGCGGAGGCCATATTCAGAGGCCAGTCACTGACCCTGCACTGGCAGGGGAGAAGTATTTGCACATCTTTCATCAGTGGATAGATGTTGGCATGGATGTCCCTTGTATTCTGACGGTGACCTCATACATGTCCATCTCTCTTCGTCCATCACTTCCTCTATTTTTAGATGGAAGTCATTGTTCAAATAGCTCGGGTTGGCCCTTTGATGTCCTGGCAGAACAAAGCCGCAGTGTCCTTACACACTTAAGAGAACACTCCAGCCTGGAATCCTGAACATGATGCCTGTGTCAACCAGTCCATTAACACCTCCACACTCCTGTCCACGTGTTCTACATGTTAAATGGATCTGTAACACATGACAGGTTTACTCCCAAAACACTTTAAAATACATTTTGAGGGAAAATCGGTCCTCAGAACCACAATTTGAAAAATTCTGATGCATCAAGTGAAAAACAACAAAAATCATTATTACATCCCAACTTTCTAGTAACTCAGTCCACATTTTACCATGTTTTACTCCATTATTCTCTCTTTTAATGGTCTTAATAGTCTAAAGCCAGCTCCACTACTGGCACTCCCTGTGCTGTTGCCCCCACTGTACATTTTGACAAGTTACAGATTTTAACATGAGTGGAAGGGTAGTATAAAATTTAATGCTAAAAGCTAGGTCACTTCTCTTTGCTGTGCATAGTACTTTTATAGGCTTTTTTTTTCCTCAGAAAGGAAAATTTAACAGCAGCTTTTTTATTGATTTATGTCGATAGCCATTAATTTGGGCTTTGCCTTCTTTTTACCTTTAATAGAGGCATACATTAGATTTGAAGCACATTGAAAGACCAGGGGTTATTAGTGTAATAATTAATTAGAAAACTTTGTTTCTTGTAAAGTGACAGCTCTTCTTTAAGCAGCCCTGTAAACTTTAATAGGACTATACAGTTGACCTCAAATTGGAAATTTGTGTTGGAAGAAGCCCGGCTCACCATTACAGCTCCTGACTGTTGTTAATTTTATATTTGTCCAATAAAAGGCAGTGGGGGTTACAGACATGCGCTGTATGTTTCCCCATGAACCCCACTCTTCTTGTGCGCCTCTCTTTCATTTGGTTGATGAGGAGTTTCCCAGTGTTTTAATACAATGGTGTAATGTTTTTGATCATAACCTTTCCGTTGCAAAAGGGTGAATGAAATCAAATTTGTTTCTAATTATTTCAGAGTACTACAATCCACTATGTAATAAAAAAATAAATCCTTGCCTGACCGAAGACACATAGAGGTAATAGAAGTCTCAAAATTACATGGAGCTTGTCACAAAAGCCAGGTTTGCAGTTCAGCCGGGTGGATTTTGCTTGTGTTAATGAAGTTTTTTTTTTTTGTTCAAATCTGTCTCATGACCCATTCATTCAGTATCTGTAGTCTCCTCTGTCTAATGTTCCAAAAAAATTATATGTAATACAATTGCTACATCGGGCCAAACCACCCCGCTAACACAACAGTGCTTCTGTCCGTTGGCCCCTTTCAACTGTTTATACTGAAGTAAGCGTAACGTGAAGAGGCAGAGGAGGAAGTGCACAATGAAGCTTCTTGATTACCGCCTTGGGGAGACCGAACTGTGGAACCACTTAAAAGATTATTCCCGAATGATGTTTTTTGAACTCTGGCTGCCTATTTTGCAAGTTGAAACAATATCAATGATGTAAAGGAAATGGGTCCTGAATGGCACTGTTTACAGTTGTTGGATGTTCACACATAAGCAGCAAGTTCCAACATAAACATCCACTTAGTGCATGTAAATCTAAGGGCTATTAATAAGCTCTTTTATCTTCTCTTCTGGAGAGTGGCCCTGGAGGCCTTGGGGTAATCTGGCCCTCACTGACTGGCTCTCCAATGTGTTTCTCCTCTGTCTGCTTCTCTTTAGCAAAGCCTGTGCCTTTGGGCAAAGAAACTCATTACCAAGCTTTAAACACCTCCATTTCATAGTTTGTGCTCATTTGCAAAAGAAAGTTTGTTTTAGTCTTGTGTTTACACCTCTATCAAGTCCGCAGACTGTTGCATATAACTGTATCCCAGACACGCTTAAACCTCACCAATCTGCCAGTGTCTGTGTTGATGTGGAAGATGGTTTCCCTGGCTCTCAGTTCACCTTCCACCAGTCTGTCCCCTGTGTTCAGGAGGACAGTGACAGCGCTCATACGGTTGCATCTCCCTTCCATTTTTCCCTCTGCAGGCTGATGAGTTCTGACAGAGTGAATGCCTTTGTCTCGCACTCTCTCTCATGCAGACCCCCTTTCAACTGTTGTTTTTCTTATTCCTGTCGACAGAAAGTTGTTTTTGCTGCCTCCCTTCCCCGCATGTCCGTGACAGGCATACTTCCTGCGTTGTATGTGTATGTGTGTGTGTGGGGGGTTGTGTGCATGCGTGTGCGTGCATTCATGTATGTGGGCGTGCATGTCTGTCTTTGTGTCTATGTATGTGTGAGTACTTCAGTGGAGTAGAAGCTGCTTTTATGTCAGTGCCAAGTGTGGAGAATGGTTCCGCTAGTGAAGGACAGCCTCTCGCGCTGCACTGGGCTTCCCACTCTGTTCCGAAGAGCCAAATGCCTTCATCTGATGTTGGATCTTTGTTATTTGTCCATGAAACTACAACTGAGAACATCTTATACCTGTGGGACCGGCCGAGTGATCTCCTCCATACCAGCATGTGGACATGAACATAAATGGAGCAGTTTGCTCCTTTGCCATCCTATATTGTTATTAACTTGCCGCCAGCTTTCTCCTTTAACTGCCTTTGAAATATCAAATGTAGTCGCTCACACAGTCTTACTAGGATGGCCATACGGGTAGTATCCTGACTGTCCGAGGTTTGCTGGCATCGTCCCAAAAACTCAAATGTTTGTGTCACTACGTAGCACCTAAAGCAGCTCCATATTTCCAGTCCTACATACTTGAGACTCAGCATTGTGGCCTGTGTTTGCAGACTGGCTGCCATCTTGAGTTGTGTGTTTCAGCCACTGTCCTGTGGTTTGGGCTGGTCCCATGTCTCAAAGCAGATGGTGGCTCAGTTTAGCATGTGCAACATACTGGTGGCACCAATTTCCCTATCATAATACATTTAGTCGAGTGCAGGCCCTTCAGTTCCATTTTCCCTTTAGATAGTCACTGTCACACCTCTGATTTCCTGCAATTAGTCAGTTAACATTCACCGTCTCTCACAGCTGATAGTTTTCTGTTAGCTTGATACATTTGGATTCACTTGAGCTGTACTTCTCTTTCAGATCCCTTCAGAATTTTTGATTTCTATTTCAAATACTGTGCGCATTACATAATGAACTGTGTCTTTACAGTACACTCTTTGGGGGCTTGAAACTAAAGAAACTCATACTTCAGCACTCATGTACATTAGGAGGAAAAACACTCCGATTTTAAAAACAGAATAAAATGAAATATCTTTATTGTACAGTTTTGTAAGAGTATGCAAATTTAAGGTATTTAAGTTCTTTTAATCAATAAACTGTACTAGAGTAAGAAAACTATGTGGCTTTTTAGTCACTGGTTCCTCAACTCAACAGAACCTTGTTTATGTGATTCCACCTCCTTGATCACACAGGACCTATTTCTTTCAAAGCAATGACAACCTGCATCATGCTTATAACAGGAAGCTTACATTGAATTTATTTTAAAAGATATTATACTTACATGTTTTTGAACAAATTACAATAAATAATTTGATTTACTGAAGTTACTCATTTGGTATATTATTTAATGTGGAATGTATCACACTTCAAAATAACTGGATAAAGTTTAGCTCCCACGCTACGAAATACAGACTTCAAAAACAAACAAAGAAAAAAAAGGAACCTGTATTAATCCTTGCCAAAAAAGGAAAAAAAAAGTCTTCTGAGGCCTTTTGCCACAATCATTTGTAAAGAGGTTTTATTTAATTATATCACACGCCAGAATCATGTTTAAGTCATTCATCATTCAAGTGCATAAATGAAATTCAGGATGGCCATCTCTGTCAGAAGATGTTGTAACTCTGGCAAAAAAGTTTTCAGTCTCATGTCTACACAGTAAATCTGCTTCACACTTGAGATGGAAAGTACATTCTAGCTGCCAAGGATAGATGATCCAGGAGGACCCTTTGATATCTACTCACATACCTTTGATGCTCGCAACATTAGATGCGCAGAGATATTTACTAAATCAAAGTTCTTTCAACAGCTGCATAGAATTTAAGATGAATGGAAACAGTTGTATATCACTGAAACTCAGCAACAACAGCACCTTGAGGAAAGAGTGATGTTTCCATGTCTGATGAAACGCAATACCCAAAATGTGGCTTGTATTTAGTGTGTGTGAGAGAAAAGTGAAATAAAAGTTAAATGTATCAAAATAAAAGAGGTTTATTTTTACCGAACTTGCACAAGTTGTACAAAAACAATGACAGAACCATGCTGATCAATTAAAGGAAACTGAAGAGTTTTAAATTTAATTGAATCGTCAATTAGTTAAGAAATGTGAACATTATTTTGGTGAGAGTCAAAGGCTGGGTAAGAGTGCACATTGTGCAAGAACCTCTTTAAACAATAGCTGATGGTTATCTTTGCAGTTTCCAAGTCAGATCTCCTCCTGCATGTCAAATCTCATCTGCATGTCCTGGACGCAAAGCTCAAGATATAAGCAGAGTGGTTGGCCGGATTGTCAAACAAGATAAACCTAATCGGTTGCTGTAGAATATACTGGAACAAATTAATAAACCCAAATATGCAGTTTGGGTGCACCAGGAGCTCCAAGCAGAGGCCTCTGTATATAAGCTCTTTGACTACCACCTCCAGAAACACTTTCTCTGAATCTTGCTGGATTTTGGAGATGTAGAAAGCAAAGGGCTGAAACCCTCCACTGATAAAAACTGTGGCCAGATCTGTGGTCAGAACTTGATGTCACAGTAACCGAGGAACCCTTTAGTGGAAGTAGTCATCAAAATGAAAACAGTTCTTTTGTGCTCTACTAAACCAGGGAACTCTTAAGTCAGCAGACAGATTTTGAGGGCTGTAAAAAATGATGTTCTACTTCGCCTTCAAAAAGGTAATGAGAAAC
>JAQNCA010000001.1:19699209-19713138 GCA_029783725.1 Acanthurus tractus | reverse complement strand
CTCCCTCTCTCTTTCTCTCTCTCTCATCACCGTCATCACAACGTCTCCCAATAAAACTGTCAAGTGGGGCGACTGCTCTCCGCAGTAAGTGGATGACATTTAAAAGGCTACAACATGACTGACAGTGTACTCACAGAGGGAGGGAGTTATAGTGCAGAGGGGGGAGAAAGACAAGGAGAGAGAGAGACAGGGAAGATGAGGGAAAGAGGGGATGCCCATGTTAATACTTACAAATGACTAATGTCTCCCCCAGCAGGTGCCAAGGCCAGACAAACTGGATAAATATTGAGATTCCTCCAAGCGCAGCAGCATGCAAAATGAAACCCAACTGTTTCTGATGCAGCTCTGTAGAAGTGACTGGCCCCGTCGGGTTTCTTATCTGTCTCTTCCCATCAGTCTGTCTGCCTAATTGTTTTGTGTGTTTGGTAAATGTTTTCAGCTCCATCTACTGTACGAATTCTGTCTAGTTTAAACCCTAAGCACGTTTACAACTTGACTAAAGCGCTCAGTGAATGTATTTATGTGATGTGTTAAATTTTTATCCCCCCCCCCCCGAATTGCATAGTTTAATCTAAAGTGCAGACGCATATACAGTATGATATAAACCAAACCCACTGAAAAAAAACCTTTAAAGCGTTACATGTTCAAAATGTCAGCTTTAGAAAGAATCAGGAAATTGCCCTGATTTTTAATTGACAACTGACAGCCTGGCACCAATAATTTCAATTACTGTTTGACTGTTTTAGGAGTAATGAAGTTTGAATTAGCAAGATGCAGTGAGTTGAGTCATGCCTCAGCAGTAACTCTGAATACACCAGGCTGACTTAAAACTCTGCTCAACTCTCTAATTTCTCAATATGTTAGAACAGTGCATTCTAAAGTTTTCAAAAAAATTCTGTTATTAATGCAAAGTGTTTAAGTGAAGTGCTCTTCAACTGATCTGTTGCAAACTTAAGACTTATGACGCAAGACTTACAAAATGAAAAATGACCTCTTGAAATTTGATCTAGCTGTGTGAGGCTATATTACAAGCAGGGGCATCTGGGATATGTTGTGCCTTCCAGTATTCCCAGATATTCCCGAAAGTCTTGAACATGAGAACATCTCAACACAGTAAATAATAATATGCACATCTTATATAAATTAACTTTTGTTTACATAAAATTTAAGAATAAAAAGTAGCTAGTTTAATCAGCAAAAAAAGACACTGTATAAATTTAAAAAAAAAAAAAAAAAACGTCTCTTGTTGTGAAGATTCTGACAGCCTGAACCCAACAGAACCCATAAACAAACGCATCAGCAGTGCAGAGAAAGGTTGAAGCCGAGTCAGCATTTCGAAAAAAACAAGCCAGTGTTAGTCTGTGGTGGACAATCAGCTCATCAGCCAATCAGACTAAGCGAAGCTGAACAACCCTAATTCTTATAAGACGTAACTCACTGACAAGACTTAAGTCCAGAGTCACATGAAAAGCTGCACATACTGTAGTTTAAAAGCTGAGAGTAGACCAAGGCCACAGTTAACACATTCTCACTCCCACCTCATTACAAACAGAAGCTTGGTTGGGACCCTCTCTGGCCTCATTCTTTAATGCACTTGGTGCCCCTTTAAAGTGTGTGTGCTATTTTTAAAACACTCCTGACAGAAAATTCTAACAAGTGATCAAACTTGTGAAAAAGTGAGTGTTAAATCTGTTCAAATTTGTGGAACAGTGTCAGTTTAAAAAAAAAAAACAACTTTTTTAAAAAAATTTTTATTCTGCTGCACAAAACCTCATATCTCAGACTGAAAGTCCAGGAGTGCTGCATGCATTAATAAGTGATGCTTTGTGATGTGACCAAGTTGCCACACATGAAAAGGTGGAAATAAGAACCTAATTTGCTTATCTGAATTTTTATTATTTGCTTATATGAAATGTCGCCCAACACATAAAGATGACTTTTTAGCAAATATTGGGCTCAACAAATACAAATTCTGCAACAAATAATTCATGTAAGATACAATATATATATAACACTTTCTTCCCAAAAAAGATTCCAGCAGGGATCCTTTTCCTGTTGATAGAGGTTAATTATGTACCCATCTCCGGATGAAATCTTGCCTTGCCAGGCCTTAACTCAAAGCGAGAGCATAATGCTCCACCCTGACATTTTGGGTCCAGCCAGTGAGAGTTTTCGTGCGTCATATGCAGTGTGTCCCGGCCCAGAGCTGAGACAACACCAGAGCACATCCTCTTTCCAGACAATAGACCTGGCTTACCATGTTATACCCACACAGCAGGCGTCCACCACTCTGTAGAGGGCAGGAAGCTCCTCCAGCTGACCCACTGCCTCCTCACATATACAGTAGCAGGAAGTTCCCTCAGCCAGTCAGTGTTCACAAGTTAAATAAGTTCACCTCTAAACTGCCGCTGACACATACTGTTTAAATACCAAGTCTCACATCAATCAGCCAGGAATGTCTTTCAGTGTTCCTTTAGGCACTGCTAATGCTTCGAATGAAGGAAATATAATGACACACATGGAGCGAAAATCTTTTTTTTATCTTAAAATATGAGCAGTTTCCTTTCAGAGATAAAAAAAAAAATACTGTATCACAATTCCTGTGAATACTCCTTTTGTCGTCAGCGTTGATAAAAGCCTGTCAAAGTCTGCTACACTTCCTCTCATGTCATTATAGGACAGTGTAAGCACTGGTATTGTATGAGACATTGTAAATAGAGCCTCTAAGACATCTACACAGAGACTTGATAAAAGCCTTTAGCCACAGTAAAACACACATTTTTCATTGTGTTGGTTTAGGATAAAAAACCAAAAAAAACAAAAAAAAAACCCTGTAAATTGCCAGTGTCTCCAGATGTCACTTGAAGTTCAACAAGATTAGATATGGGGCAGTTTTCTTTGACTTTTTTGTGGTTTTGTACGCTGTAGGCAATGGTGAGCCACACAGTAGAAATATAAAAGATGTATTTCATGTAATAAGCAGAGCTACATGCAAAAAGACAAACATAAGCACAACTACAAAAACAGAGGGGAAAAAAAAAAACAGGCTTGCACACTCATACAAGGCCCCTGCTGTGTTTAATACACTGTTAGACCTGTAAAATTCACACCTATTGGGCCAGAATGCCCAGACAGACTGGCCCATTTGGCATACAGATGGCACTCCTGGTAAAGTATGGTGTAATTGGTGCACAACCATGGCACTGTGTGGCCTAGCAGCCAGGGGCAACACATTTTCTGGACAAAGGGCAGGAAGTTTTTGGCTCAGTGGTGGGCTGTGGAAAGACCAAGGGACATAATGCTGTAGCCATATGTTGTGTTAGTCTTATAGAGCCTGTATATCTTTGTGCATGTAGCCGGAGGGTCACACATCTTTGTATGCCATGTGTTATGGTGTGACACTGCCATTATGGATGAGTGCTGACAGCCGGTGGAATAGCCACAGACAGAGGGCTTGTACTTGTTGTGTTAACACTGGCGGGACACAATAATCTGCTACTTGTAAAGCAGGTATCGTCCTGACAAAACCATTATTGTCTCCACATGGTAATGAGGGCTGGGGAGGGACTGGGAAATAGATTTAGAGGAGGCTGGTCCTGGGCCATGGCCTGCCTGAGACGGGGGTGTGAGGTTTGGGGGAGTAGGACAGGGAGGCGGGGGAGCGGGGCATTAGGTTTGTTCTCTTGCATCACTGAGCACTGGAGAGTTGTCTTAAATTGCCACAATACAAATTAGCCAGGCTAAAGAATGGAAGCCACAGAAGAGGGGGAAAACAGATGACAAGCCTGAAGATTTAAGTCAAAAATACAATAGCATCCTGTAATACCCCCCCCCCCCCCTCGCCCACATCTTCCTCTCCGTGCATGAGATCAGGGTGGAATAAAAAGCGAGGGGGAAAAAAAGAAAACAGGGATTGTTGTTGGTGTCTTCTAATGAAGCAAGCGAAGATGCAAGTCAATAGAGCAATTCATTAACAAATCAAAGTCCCAAGGGCCTGCCTGGCAGCATGGCTGTGTTTGTGAAAACCCTCCTTCAGAATGGATACCCATATGCCGGGGGTCAAGGTGACGCCCCTCTCCACACTGCTTACCATTCAGCGTACACACACATGGCCGTTAGGGTCACTGCTATCTAACGCGTCCGCTGCACACACAACAGAATTTCCATATGGTCCATGAAAATGGATACGCCGTTAGACCTCCCTTACTTCCCACGCCCCGGCCTTCAGCTCCTTTGGGTGCTGTGGGGTTTGTGTGTGTCCACACACTTCAGGCGGGTGGGTTAGAGAGACAGGTTGGGGGGTCAGAAAAGGTTGTGGTTTTGCTTATGTTAGACACCCAGCAGAGTCAAGAGCTTAAAATACTGCCCTCATCATCCTCATGGAAGCCAAAAATATGTCCCTTTCCTCTACTTTTGCTCTTCACCCCTCCCACTGCAAACTGTTGTCTCCCTCACTGGGCTTATTTCCTCCCCCCTGTGTCACCCCCCCCTCCCCCAACCCCCCCCCTGCCTCTGTCTGTAGTGCACCTTTCAGAGGACTTTCAGAAGTCTTGCAGCGGTGGTGTTGATGTTGCTTCATAAGAACGTGAGGGCAGTACTGATGGCCGCCTGTGAGTGTGAAGCCCATTGAGACAGTGGTGACCCGCTGAAGAGGATTCCAGCCTGAGGGCACTTCACATGACTCTTTCAAATCCACACAAATAAAGCTCTTTATGGCCTGAAAGTGGCCCCACAGAATGGGTGCTACAGAGCCCCCTGAAAAGCCCAACACGATTGTCATGGATATTACACGACGCGAGCAACAACGGGCCAAGGAGACAAGTGTTGATCGGGAACAAAACTCGAGCAGACTTTTCCGTAAGGCGGGCCAGGGAATGTTGACAGGCCGGTGAATGGTCTGTTTAACCCTTTGAAAGTGAATGGGGGCTCCCTGAAACAAATGCATTCTGATAGACTTTGTACGCACTAGGACACAAAAAGTACACTAAGCCCCTGCAAGGGAACCAGGCAGAAGGCGAGAGACGAAAATAAGATTGGAAAGGTGGGAATGTGTTTGCGCCAGATTCCATCAGCCCGGCTCTTCTATTTTCTGGCTCCGACGCTTCTCTTTTGAGCTCAACAGAGAGATGATTTAAGCCTTGACTGGGCTCTAGCATCCATTTTGACTGAGCCCATTTAGAGTTTTAGACAGACTGTTTGTTCACAAGAGTATGCTGCAGTGTGATGGAGAATGTCAAGCCTGAAGTGAGTGTTATTCCTCTGGCAATGGCAGTCATTCATTCAGTCACCGAAAAACTTTATTTCTCTGTCACTACTCAGGGGTAAAGCTAAGCTCAAATATGCATTGTTATCAGATTTTGTGTAATTTTCTCTGTTTGGGTGTGACAGTTTCACACAAACCCTGCCGAATACAATATCCTGTGACAAGGCTGGAGAGTTTATGGCATTAAAAAATGAAAAAAAAAGGAAGAAAAAAAAAAACAGAATAGTAATGTCATTTAAAATTGATAATCACTGCAATGCAAATGCTTTACTGTGTAATTAAACTTTGCTCTAAAACAGATATTACTCCTGCTGATTTAAAATTGGGGCATGTGACAGTTATGAGGCTGTTAATTGCAAAACTGCTCAGCATTGCTAATTGTTCCACGGGTGAATGAAATAAGGCTCTGGCAGCGGTACTCTATCAATTTGATGAGCGAGTTTTGGCCACTGTGGCACATTGCGGTGTCACCTGTAAGCAGCCGTGCATACTCTGGAACTGCTAGATGTTTTATTTATCAATAAAAAAACAGAAGTGTTGTGTGTAGTTGTTGTAATGGATAAATATCAATACTGAGGGCTGCAGAAGTGACAGACCGGCCATATTTTGCTACTTAGTCTTTTCTGGGATGGGAAACATGTAGCACATCGGTGTGTTACATACCAACTGTCAGGATATTTGAGTTCAGTCCATCATGCATACCGAATGTGCTACTTATAAGTTACCGCATGTTCAAATGTGCCTACATACCCAAACTCAACATGAGTTTCCTTCAGCAAACTGCTACAGCGAGGCTGTCACCTTCCAAACTCTCTCACACAGCCTTCTCAGACAGCGAAAAACTTCTCCAGCAGAGCTCCTGCATGCTGACGGTAATCCTGAACTTTGGAAACTGCAAGGGGGGGAAGAGAAATGTGCTTAGTTCAGCTCCTTCTTGTCACGGGGTGTAGTTTGAGTGGGAGCAGACATGGCTGCCATTGTGGAAGCGTTCTGTGTTGCTGTGTTTGTGTCAGGAAGGCTTTCAGCAGCGAGCCTTGTGACAGTGAGGACGTGTGAGGTGCATTGAGATGTCCTCGTTCTAGGAATACTGCCACCGCCACCATGAGACCAGCCAATTATGCCTCCAGCATGCAAATGTCTTGCAGCGAGAGAGAGAGAGGGAGAGAGAGAGAGAGACAGAAAAAGAGAAAGAGAGAGAGAGAGAGAGAGCAAGAGAGAGAGCACGCTAAGACAAAGACACAATGGGGTCTGTGAAGGTTCTATGTGTGCCCCACTCAGTCTGAGACTGTTGTTTAATTGCCATGTTTACCCAGCAACTACATCCCATGTCATTAGCACACAGTGTAGTGTCATTTGTGTTGTCACACCACTCTACAGCACCATGGGGTCATTATTGCTCGACTGGCTTGAGCGGGGAAAATTGACATATTTTATGTGGGAAATCCTGATACACTACATGGAGTTGTTTTCTCTCTGCTTTCAAACAGCCAAGGGGCCAATTAATTTTTGACCAGTCCATATCCCAGGGACTGCTTTTTCTTTTTAATGGTCTGGTTAGCTCCGGCTCACATGTCACTGTGCATTTGATGAGACAGATAACTGTGGTCTTTTAAAACAGATAGATAAGCAAAACACACACATATATACCACACCACCATAAAATCTAATAGAAAAAAAGAGTTGATTTAAATGTATGTATCCTACATGTGCATTTAGGTGTTTCCCTTCTAAATAATAATAATAATAATAATAATCTTTAAAACTTCAGGAAGGATGGAAGACCTATAACATACGTATTGTGTCTAATTTGCATTTGCCAGCGTTTGCATTATCTGAAAAAAAATAAAATAAAATTCTGTCCTCTCCCTGTTATGCAGCTCACTTCCTCTGACTAAGTATATTAGCAACAAATACAGAGGTAGAGGTAAGGAGAGAAAAAACACAAAACACGGAGAGGGAGGTGGTAAAAAAACTCTCTGAATCCCTGACTGCCTGGTCAACACAGGTGGCAGATTCACAGGAAACAGATTTAATTATGCTCCTGGTAACAATGCTTTGTCCTTACAGCGGCTGACATCGCTGTTGACAAAGGCCGCCGCTGCATTCTAATCAGGAAACAAAATGCCGTGGAGCGCCCCAAAGCCCTGTCGGCGGATCATTAGCCAACCACCTCCCAGGATCCGGGGGAAAACAAGCAGAGACTACAGCCCTGACATACAGTACCGTGCCATCAGGCAGACAGAGCTCCCTCTCCACCCTGGAGACTAAGGTCCACCAAGGGGAGAGGGGAGGAGAGAAGCTGACCAACTGATAGACAGAGCGACAGCCGCGTTGCCCTGCCCGGCCGTCCCACCAGGGCTGAGCTTAACAAGGGGGCTGACAGGCTGCAGCTGGGTCCTGCCTAACGAAGGCAGGGACATTAGCGGGGCTCTACGTCTGTCTCATTAAAAGACATCAGCCCACCTTGATTTTCACACACACTGGCCACTTGCGTGACAGCTCGGCATGCCACCAGCCAATGAGGGAGAGCGGCGCAGGGACACCGCCGGGCAGGTGACGAGGGGAGTTGTTGACATTACAGCGTGGGGAGGGATAGGGGTCAAATGTAAGGGTGACCCCTGTCTCGAGGACAGTGATGACCTCGTTAGGGGCCCCTGACAAAAGGAGGACCGACTGGGTGTCACCACTGTCATGGTATACACAGGTTGGCTGACATCACAGTCTCTCATAGCTGCAGCTCACAGCACCTTTCTGTGACTAGTCTGTCCTGCTGACACAGGGGCGCTCGCTAATGAGCATCAAAGGGCCTGTCCTTCAACTAGTAATGAGGACAGGTGACGACAATATCACATAATAACAGGAACTGGAACATGAGTCTGGACAGTAGAGGCCAGAGCGGCGAGGAAGAGACTGGAATAATATTTAAAGAGATATCTCTTTTAAGACTGCCCGTGTTTCCACCTGACTGCTAACAAAACGATACAGATGAATGAAAAGTGATTTAAAATTAACTTCCTCCCATTTCCAAAAAGGATTTTCTCTGCTCTGAAACCAAATTCATAACGCTGGTAAAGATATACGGCACTCAATCCTAGCAGGGGTTTGTAATTATGCAAAAGGCTCCCAGTGCAGCAGTAATATGGGCCTCTGGTCTCAACCCAGCTCTATATATATGGTTCCAGCAGCCTCCTCTGCAGGTCTCCAGAGCTCAGTTTAAGAGGAGGATGAATAGAGTGATGAAGTGCAGGTCACATGTCTGTTTGATCCAGTGATAACGAGGGGGCTGAAGAAATAATCTATCAGCAATAATCCCTGACTCAGGAGACACCTCTGCAACACACACAGGCCCTCACAGACGCATGCATGCACACAGATGACAGATGCACATGGAGACACATATCTAACACACTCACTCACACACACACTGATCACCATATTCAGCAGGCCTTCATTATCACTATAATGTGAAGCAGGGGAGCCTGCAACCAAAATGACCAATTATTCAGCATGAAGTATATCACCCTTCATTCACTCAGTGGGATTTATTACCATAAGATAGCAGGTCAGCGTAAATGGCTAAAACTGAAGGCAGACAGATAAGGCTGTTTATTGTTTAGAGAGGTTCAGGGAGAGAACATGGCTACATGGAGACCTTGCTGAATCTCAGTTGAAAGTGAGCACGTAAAACACACACGGGAGAGGTTATCAAGCAAAAGATGCCATACTCTACACCCATAAATCATTTATAATGTGTACCATAACATTTCCCTCTCTTCTTTCGTCACAGAAAAGGGTAGGATCCCATTTCCTGCATGGGTCCGTGTAAAGATAATCATGTATCCATTTACATTTCCCATAAAGGAATATGGAGATGAGGTGGAGAGTCAGCAGGGGGTTCCTGACACACAGACACAGCCACAAATGTATTTGCTGTGCTATGCTGTCACAATCAGGACATTCTGAACTATCACAGATTTAGATTAGAAGCTGTCAGTGTTTTCGTTGCAGACACTGTTTGCAAATGAAAAGCTGAGGCGAAGCGAATGAACAAAACAACACCCTAATGATTGTTTATACAGTGGAAACATGAAGCAATTTTGGCTGATTATTGGGACAATGTCTGCCAATGACGCCATTGTTAGTCTACAAGACAAAGCAAAAAAAAAAAAAAAAAGACTGATTGAGAACAAAGCAGGACAGCTGAACCCATCATCTTTTATTCATTACATAAATGACATTTTAACAAGAGAAAATTCCTCATTATTGCTTCATTATACTGTATTAGATCTCTGTCTAGCAGACTGATAGAGTGATAGTGCTTTTATGAATATCAATATGTTTAGACAGGGGGCTTGTGAAGACCACAGCCAAGGTCAAAGCTATATGTTATGACAACATGAACCATGATAAAACACTAAGGTCAATAGAGAGTGTAAGACCAGAGAGATGAATCTAAAATCGTTTTGATATAAAATTGTCAGGTTTCCAAAGTTTTGTTGTAAAAATCTGTGACTCATTGTTTTGTCTGTATTTTTAGAATATTTAAATAGCCAGTGACTAATAGGACATGTGTTATATATAACATAAAAACTCTGCAAGCTGCAACTGAGGTGTTACATTTCTCTCAACAGACAGTGGTGTGCACTGTGACCGCGTATCACTACTCTCTTCAGGCTAGCAAAATGCAGCAGATATATACAGTGATTCAACTGAACTAAAGTAACTGAATGCAAAAAACAACCAGCATGATTACTTACATTTTTTTTATAACAGAAGCTCTTTTCAAATCACCCATTTCTTTATATTCAGTTTTCTTTTTCGTAGTCACTGAAAAATGTATATGTCAATCAAAGTGTGGCGAGTGCTTCCTGACGAGTGAGAATAGTTTATTCAAATTGGTCCGGTGACCGAGAGCAGAGTACAGTAAATGTCTGAATACCGAATGAGGTATTTATAAAAAACGCGGCCACGTTGTCCTCCATTCTGAAGAAGCATTACACTCACTCGAGAAGGAAAGTGAAAAGGTTGACCTTTATGCTCTGGAGTATACGCACACTGATACCATCGTGCACACACCTATGTGCACATTCACACACATCCAGAAACAGAAAAGAAAAAAAAAACACAGACACAACACGGCACATAGTTTTTCCTCTCTCACACATATCCCACCTCAACTCGGGGGATGTTATCTCAAATAATTACCGGTGGCCTCTCCCTGTCCCTAGAGGCTGCTGCTTGTGAGCGAGTAGAGACAACAGTAGGTCACAGTGGAGGGTCCGCTCTAGGAGGAAGTGAGAGTGTTAGCAGAGATTGTGGTGGTGGTGATGGGGGTGTGGAAGATCTGAGACTGGCCTCCTATGGCCCTGGCAACAGCTCTTAATTAACCACCCAGGTATTCCTGAGCCTCACGGCCCACTGCCCGGCTGGCCATATGGCTGGAGCTGCGCCATAGCCATAATTGCCAGGGGAAACACTGCATCAAAAAGAGCTCAGCCAACATAAAGCTTGTGTAAATTATTTTTAATGGTTCCCTTCTGGCAGGAGCACGTGTTTGTCATCTCAAAAAGAGCGGCCGAGCGATTTATTTGCCCTTGACCCCTCTTTTCCATGCACTTGCTCCCTGCTTGACAGTGTGACCTGTCTACCTGATTCTAGCTGGTGTCACACACACACGCACACATAAGCACACTCCCAAAGCCATTAGCACTGTGAGGAAGCAACCTCACTCTCCCCCACTTGAGTGAGTAACGCACGGACACAAAAGAAAAAAAAAAAAAAAGCATCTTTATGCCCACAGACACTTCAAAATGACTCAGTGATGTTGTTTTTAATTATTGGCTACTACATAGCCTTAAATCAAACACACTAAATTCCAACAAACAGGCAAAATATGCTCTCTTTTATAAATGTGTAATATTGAAGAACAGATGGTGCAAAACACGATTAATTAATTACGTTAAAAAGTGCACTGCATGTATTTCATATTTCATTGAAAGCCAGTTGCAGTTCCTCATCAAGACCTCACCTCAAATGCTCCAGAAACTGGCAGCCATCTTGACTTTCCCATTAGTGGAAAAGAGCAGGAAAGGAACCAGAGATTATGATTTGGCCTCCAGTTTGTAATTGCCTAATCTGTTGTTCTAATGGCCTCCCCATCGTCTCATGATACAACCATCTCTAAAGGGATGAAAATTGTGGTGAAATTGGTTCCATGCCTGTCCTTTCTTTCGCTCACCTTCAGTCCCTCCCGCCCTCCCTCCCCTCCCTCTCTCTTTTTCTCTCAGTTTGGATTGCTAATCGTCCCAGGAGGGGTCCAGGAGGGATAAAGTAGCAGCTCATTGCACTTTTCCGCTTGTGTTATTTTTGACCATCGTTCTTGTACAAGGATGTTGTTGCGAAAAAGAGGAGAGGGGGTGAGGCGGTGTTCAGTGGCCTCTGAGATGGGTTAAGACTGCTGGCTTTCCCCTGTCTGGTGGCTACTCACAATATGTCAGGAACACAGAACATTTCCATGCCCCTGCTCCCCCTCAGTAAGTCTCACGCCAGGCCATTGGTGAGCTGTTTTTTTAAGGAAGTGGCTAGCAATCTGGTCAGAGCGACCTCACATCTGCCCTGCTAATGAGAAGGCTGGCCTCCTCCCAATTCGCCTCCCTAAACACTGTCCTTACCCACACAGGTCACGTCCTCCGAGGAGCTGAAACAACACAACACAATACACACACATACACGAAGGCACGTACTACTACATGAATTCATTTTTTTTTTTTTGCGCAAACACAACAACGCGTTGACATGCAGGTACACAGAATATTATAAGAAAATGCATGCACAAAGACACTGCAGCAGGAGTACACAGACTATAGTCATCTACTCAGGTGCAAAGACATCACCTTGCATTGAAGTGCATGCAAGGACAAATGCATTTAACACTTGCAAATGACACAAATGCACACAATGCAAATACATATGCATTTACGCACACTTTTTATATCAATATGACTTTATGTATTTGGTTGAATGCTGAGTTTACAGCACCAATCTGCACCTTTACATGTACGTATGCACGCCTAGTCGTAATCCTTACCCTAACATGTACATTAAAATTCCCTCATTGAAAGCCTAAATGTCCTCACTTTCAGTGTCTGAATTGGTCCTCACAGACATAGAATTACACATAAACACACAAACATGCACACACAAGTAATATACTCTGCTCACACCCAACTGTCTTATTCAAATACAGACCATAAACCTCAGGAAAAAAGAACATTCACAAACAAACACAGGACTCAGCTACTCCTTAGTCCAAACTCCAACTTAATGACTTGGTTGACGCTTCATACCACACACAGTGCAGTTGAGTGGAAATGAAAGTATAATTGCAACCATAGATCCAACACATTCTGAAAATAATACAAGCATGCATTCATGCATTTAACCACACCATCAGCCCACCCTCTTCACGACATCAGAGTCATTACCAGAATATATTTTTATGGTGTTTTCTAAAAGCCATCGGAGATGAATCACGCTATCAGGCCAGCGTCGCCAAACAGACCCTGCGTATTAACTTGATGCAAAGCCAGTTTAATGTACCTGAATTCTGAAATAGCTCCAAATCGCCTGATTGGCGGTTATTGCACTTTAGGCCAATGAGAGGGCGACAGAGGCGTCTCGTTCACAGCTTTAATGAGCCCCCACACAGTAAGACATGGAATGAGATATCCCCAGTACAGACTAATCCAAAATGCCCTAAAACAGCAGGTCCATAAATTAAGCAAAAGACACACATGCCTGCAACAGCAAACGCTTTGTAAAGCAACCTTTTGTGTTGTCACTCTGACTTGCACTTACTGAGAGTGTGTCTGGCTGTCTCGCTGACTGTCTGCTTGCCAGCTCTTGAGTAATTTTGCCATGCTCTAACCCCAAGATACCAAACAGAATGAATGTTTAGCCCTCTTCCATCTCAGGTTACAAAGCAAAAGAACACTGATAACAAAGGGGGTTTGCACTAAGTTTCCTGCCACATGCCCTGACCACATCCTCACCCCTCTCACTCAGGCCCCTTTAACCCCATCTCACTAAAACTCTTTGTAATTATTGTATTTTTTTTCTGTTTAAAAGAGTTAAAGACAGCAAAGCAGTAAAAAATACGGATAGAGGAGAGAGAGAGAGAAATATAATGTCAGAAAGAACCTTATTTACACATATTACAGTCATTTTCTCAGTGCCCGGAACCCACTGGACAACACCTAGTTGCAGCAACATCTATAACTACCATCATTATGACTGAAGCCATCTTTAGCATTCCTTTTCTCCAAAAGCAGCAATATTTCAGCCTGTGAAGGTGCATTTTGTTACCACACAGCACAAATACACACTTGCTCAGGTTATTAATCCCTAAATACTTTTTACCAAAGTTTTTAAACAGCAGATGTAGTGTAAACTTTGAAAACATTAGACTACTTACCAGCGTATTGTGAATCACGATATGCAGTGGCTGCATTTCCCCATATTTGCAATACTGCCTTAATAATCACAACTGTCATCATCATCATCATCATCATCATCATCATCATCATCAATATCATTATATGCACAATTCAGTTCTTATCAGTCATAACTTAATCATCAAGCAACAATTAACACTTAACAGCACAAAC
>JAQNCA010000001.1:19632414-19699109 GCA_029783725.1 Acanthurus tractus | reverse complement strand
ATCATTATATGCACAATTCAGTTCTTATCAGTCATAACTTAATCATCAAGCAACAATTAACACTTAACAGCACAAACTGTGACAAAAAAGGGTAAAATGAGGACTTTACCACTAATACCATAGTCCACCCTTCCTTCAGTCACACCTTTGCATATCCTTTATCAACCCTCTTTCCTCCACACCCTCTCCTCATCTTAACTGCTAGTCCTGTAGCTGAAAAAAAACACTGTTAGTGTTGCTTCCAACAATCAAATGAATGTTTTAGCCACCTGTGTTGCTACACTCTCTGTCCTCTTGATCTGCTTTGGAGCTCAAAGTGGTCTGTTCAGGGTCTGACTGACAACTTCTGTATGTATTTAAGTGATTTATTTGAAATGTCAATGGGGAAAAAAGTGCAATATGCAAAGATACCATTGCACAATTATGAAAATGTATTTTACTCTGACTGTGGAGGAGGAAGTGGAAAATACCACCCTTGAAGACTGTACACCCATTGTGGGAAGTTCTGCATAGTTTTTTTTTTTTTTTTTTTTTTCCCACCACAGTTTAAGCACTGGGCGTGAGATTGTTTGTCTGTCTATGTGTTAGCCATTTGATGGACTGTCCACTCCCTCTTCACATCAGTTATTTTGGGAGAGCCTAACATGGTTTAACAGCAGTTTGCTGTTTGGACACTGTGTAAACACACTGAGGGCCTTATTTTTGTGGCGGCACAGTGACCAGTGCAAGCAGGGCTCTGATACTTTGTTATTCTCCTGACCTTGAAATTGGTTTTGCCTGTCTGTGTTGTAATTTGGTGCCTAGCACTGTGCGCCCTGTGCCCAGTTGGGAGGAAAGGGGCAAACAGGTAGGAGGTGAATACAAATGATACAGGGCGAGTGGAATTATTGGTAGGTCAGTGGATATTGGGTCTAAGATGTTGTGTTGATATGAATTTATCGAAATCACACATTTTTCTTTCATGTTTTCATTTTTTTCCTGCCTCAATGAAACTTGAATAACATCTAATTGAAAACTTACAATGAACATGTATCAAATACAGAATAATGCTTAAAATGTAAATAACCCCAAATGCTTAATGATGAGAAAGATACATTTTGACGAAGCATAGCAAAAGTTCTTTACAGCGCTTAATTATAAATGTAGCAATAACCAAGTATATTCACAAAGACTACATTCATACAAATGCTACAGTGTTTTTGAACTAAACAAAGTCTGTCCACATAAGCATTTCAGCACAATTTCATAAATAATCTCAGTCAAGACATATGCCTACAAATACATGACATGTACGCTGGGCATGTGCCTACTGGTGTAGCAGGAAGCAGAGGGTTGGCTGCTTTGTTGCAGGAAAGACCGCAGAGGAAGGAAAGCAATAAGGAAAAGTAAGACCAGAGATGTCTCTGCTTGGACTAACAATGGGGTGAAGCTACCACTCAAAGTAAGACATAAAGCAGTCATGGCAATGGAAAACAAAGATTAGGACTCACACATGGGAGAACACAGCGTAATAAAAGACTCAATCAGGGAGCAAATTTGGGTGAGCTTTCAAAAGCCTCACTTACTCCCAGTCCAGACAACAGTGCATCCTGGAAGTGTCAAAACTAAAACAGCATTAGCAGCTTTCCCAGAAGTCTCTGTTTGAGGAGCTCTAAAAAACTGTAGTAGCATGGATGCTAAGTATAGCAAAACGTATGAGTTTTAAACAAAAAACAAAATAATAGAACTGTGGATGCAAACTAAAGTGACAAAAATGTCAAAGAAAAAGCTAGATATGCAAAGACTGTTAGGTTTTCTCATGAAACAGCTCTCATGCTGAACTCAGTGAAACTGAGTCCTTGTTCTGAGGTCAGAGAGGTGACCGTGTGGTAACGGGAATACTAGTTTGTGTGTTTTCATCTTCAGCCTTACCGACATCCACACAGCGTCTCCACCCCACCTCGGAGACAGCATCAATTAAAGCTTACAGTCAAAACTCC
This sequence comes from Acanthurus tractus, assembly GCA_029783725.1. Lineage (NCBI taxonomy): Eukaryota > Metazoa > Chordata > Actinopteri > Acanthuriformes > Acanthuridae > Acanthurus > Acanthurus tractus. The sequence continues at coordinate 19,697,130 of JAQNCA010000001.1, read as the reverse complement.
AGTGCATTGTCTCACACTAGCCACTTAATGCATCTTGGACAAATGATCGGAGATAGTGACCTGAGAGAAAACAATTTTCTTTTCAAACTGCTCCTTAAAACACAATAGCTTGGAAAATGAAGCAAAGATGTGGAATAATGCAGAAAGACAGTGGTTTGGTGATGAAAGTTAGTAAACAGCAGAGTCTAAATGGACTCCTATGATACTTCTTTTTTTTTTTTGAAAACGTTTTGTTTTTGTCAAAGAGTTTCCAGCTTGTAAGGTTTGCGGCTCATGGTGTTGCAGTGGTTGCATTAAATTTGAGGAGAGGCAAAGGGAGGAACGGTACCCACATTAGGCCAACTGTGGAATAACTTCACACACATGCACATACACAATTACCGGTGGAGCCATGACACTCTTCTGATTGCTAATTAGTACTTGAATCGACTGGTTCTAAGTAGAACAACTTGAGGATTTCAAGCATGAACAAAATGTCAACTGCTCTAATGGCCTTTTTCCTCTGTTCTCCATTGCTGCCTGTTTCCCTCCACCCTTCCTTCCACTGCTGAGATTAATGGTAAGGATTGTGGCCCCTGACAAAAAATGGAGATGTGTTGTGTAGCACCTACCTAATGTGTCAGATGCATGTCATGCCATGCAAAGTGGAGACAGCACAAACTGACAAATTTGGTCAAGCGTAAAGTAGACTAAAACAAAATAAAAATAAAACACTAGACATTTTCTTTGTATTCTTCAGTCTGTCTTTACCTGCAAGAAACATCAAGTATCCAGTTAGACTTAACTAGTCGAACAGTATGTGGTGTGAATGTGTTCAGTAGGTGTGTGTGTGGGTGTGTGTGGGTGTGTATCTGTGTGTGAAAGAGAGCAGAAAGAGGTATCAGCCTATCAGCTTCATTTTTACATGCAGTCTGGCCTAATTAAGAAATATGGAAAAGGTTCAAGAGCTGTGAAGAGTAGTCTATTGACCTTCTCATCACTATACAAGAGAGGGAGATGAAGACAGGCTGGGGATGGTGACCAACTCTGTCAAGGGAAGGGGGGACATTTATAACGAGAACAATCAAGTGGCTCCAGGAGCAGACGGCGAAGAGATCCTCCTAATAATTGGTTCCATTAAAGCCCTTTTAAAGTGCAACTCTCTCTCCGATAAGCCAAGGCACTGTCCGTTTGCTCATCTTCTTGTCATGGTAATTTAGCCAGGCTAAATGATGCTTGCAGGAGCTCACAGCCCTCTATTCTTGGACCAGACAAAAGAAATATCATCTCACCCATAGGTTTGTGTAATCTGGAATTAGGCACCATTTAGAGCGACACAGGCGGAGTGGTTTGTATGGCCGAGAGCCATTGCTGCTGTAAATGAAGATTGAAGAGGTGGAGATAGGGAACAGTGAGTAAAAGAGATGGTAATATTTGACAAATGCTTCAAAAGAAAGAGCTCATCATGGCCTTCAATACTTAGGCAAGAGAGAGGCACCACTTGTGTAATAAAATATAAAGTATGGCAATGTGTTTTGCAGATTGTCTTGTTTGATTTTTTTAATCAGTCTTGATACCACAATTGCAGTGAGCTGCTGGAACGCAGATGGTTTGCTTTGGTTAAGCCACAGGGTGGTAATAGTTTTAGCACCAATAGCTGAAAACATTTGCAATGATGTTAGCTCGTTCATCCTGAAAAGCACACATGGCCAGCAGAAAAAAAAATAACAGGAAGAGCTAAAGTAGATACATTTGTTTTCGTTAACCTTTTTTCATCGATCATTCTCTTCTATGTGATATGTACAGTGTTTGATATTCAGGCAAAAGAAATATAAGCCTCGCATTCAGCAACAGTCTGTTCTTTCTGTGAATCTGTATTCATTTTATCATATTTCACAGAATCACAGCTGTTCAGTATGAATTTGGTGAATGCTGTGTAGAATCTTCTAACACCCACATGTTGTCCGGTGTGCACTCGTGTCTTCACTTTGATTTGACTTTTTTCATGCAACAGTTAAGTTGCATGATCTCTTGGCAGCACACTCATATAGAGCAACACCAAAAAAACGAACCTAATTGTGATTACAGAGTGATGCCAGTAAAACGGTCAAGTTACAGATTGAAAAGTACATTTGTACCATCTGCCATCATCAAATGCTTGTGTGATGCATGAAGGCCTTCCCTTTCAGCAAGTTGAACCCCTGCAGCCATTTGCAGGCAGCAGGACAAGTCAAGCTTTTTGAAGTACATGCTTGAACAAGTGCAGTGCCCATGCACACAATGAAATATTGTGGGAACCCTAATTAATTTGCATAATTCCAAGTAACACTAATTATAGTTTGTGCTTTTGTACATGTCTCGAGCGTGTAACTTGTAAAACTTGATCTTGCTAGATAATGCAATGAAAACTATTAGTGGCAAGAAAAATAGGACAACAAAGTACACACAGTTCCACTGCTCACACCTTTATTTCAAACCACTGTTACTGCAGGCAACAGGTCAACAGGTGCAGTCATCATTATCATTTTCAACACATCTTTTAAGTTTTTTTTTCTTTTTTAATTTCTTCAAGCAAGTGTTCAGTTTGAGCAATCATGTAAACTATTGACTGACTCACAGACTTGGCACTAGCGTGTTTGTTGCTGCCTGCAAACATAATCAAATCTAATTGAATAGATCTTAATCATTTACCTGACATTAACAAACTAAAGAGAACCACCGCAGTGCAAACCCTCTTTGCTGCTGTGCATTAAGTCACAGAATCGGAACTGGTGTGTTCTTTTGGTTGCGTAGTTAAAATAAGGAACTGCATCCGCAGTTGAGCAGCACCCCCCTTTAAATCAGTGTTAACAGCGCTATGTGGAGCAGCATTTCAGGATCGTGTGAAATTACTACAAATAACAGAAACAAAAAAGCTACCGCAGCTGCTTTGATCACTTTGTTTTTGACACTCCAGCTGTTCATCCAGAAAGTCACTGCATTGATTTGTAAATGTATTTAACCACAAGATGACTTGAAAGGGAGTATGCCAATACACCAAAGCATCCCAAATACATCCTGGGGTCTAAAACTAATTTTCAAACAACAACAAAAAAAAAAGAGTCTGACATGTTTTGAAGGGACATTTTTTTCCCTCATAAACAACCGAGAGCTGTTTTAGCAGACAAACACTGGCATATTTTGACTGTTACTTCATACCAAAGCAAGAACTGATCACAACGACAACAAGAGAGTGGCCGTGTAAACATATCAGCACAAAAGGAAGAAGGCAAAATCACCACGGGTTTGTGATGACGGGTGATCGACGCTTTGAAATGCAGCAGCGGGTATTGTCATATGCCAGAGAGCTCTGAGCTTTGCAAAACTAACTACTCACCGCCTCTCTGATATCTCTTTTGCTAACAGACTCATTTAGATAAATAAATATGAATAAATATTGGCCTCAATAATGCTTGTTGTGTTTTTTTCCTCTCCCCGTCTCATGTTGCCAGCAGCCATTATGAAAAATTTTGCTCTCTCTGCACTAAAAGCTGGAAAAATGAGCCTCTTTTAAATGTTGCACATTTAATATTTATCAGCTTTCTATTAGAATATATGCACACTCAAATCGTCAGCCCATGTGATCTATCGCTCTGCTAAATTATGGTGCCACACAGCACAGAGGGGGGAAATTCATTACTGCTCAGGGCAATTTCCTCCCAAAACAAAAACATTTCATTCCAACGGAAAAGCCAAATTAATACTGGCTTTGCATGAAGCGGATTTTATTTGCCAAAGAACTGCTATTTTCTCACTCACTTCATCCGCTGGATGAAGGATGTAAGTTGAGAGCTGAGTAAAATGAGTTTCATGCGTGCACACACACATCCAATTTCACTCACTTTCTCCCAGTCACAGAAAAATTAAGATTTCCCTTTTTCTCTCTCTTTGTCTTGCTCTCTCTCACACACACCCGCAGACACACACATACACAACGTACCCCTGCACATATACAGGACATACACATGTAAGCATTTTCATCCTACCTCACCAAAAGGCTTTTTTTTCTCAAGGCTGCCTTGTATTTCTGACATCAAAGGGGCCTCTAGTCTCACAGTTGACTCTGGATGAGCCTGCTTGACGTCACCACATTGTTGTGTCAAGTTTTCACATCAATGCTGTGTTTACCTCGTTTGATAAACCAAACCAAGACACTTGAACAACTGGGAGAGGACAATAATGAAAAACCAAAGAAAGGCACACTGATTCCCAGATGAAAACAAGGAGGTTAGACGCAGATAAACACTCAAACAATGTATAGGCTACATGTAGACGTTAGCACAGTGAAGTGTCTGCATTCAAAGGACAAGTTTCACTACTGTTCTTTGATGCACTTTGTTTTTTATTAAGGAACTTATACCTTTACATCACTTGAATCATAGCCTCTCTGATCGTAAAGTGGCCGTCCCGTCTTAAAAATGTTTGTCTGTGTGTGCATGAGCATGGACGTGTGTGTGTGTGTGTGTGTATGAGATGCCCGCTTCGTTAATCTAAATGACTGTTTCACTGGCTGGATTGCCTTCTCATATAATGTCACTTGATTTATTTCCTTTCCTCATAATCAAGTATTTGTTTATGGTTCAAACATAAAAACTATCAGGATTATAATGCGTGATGGATAGCGTCACATGCTGCTATTTATTTGGCCATAAAGACTTGGTGGAAAGTCATCTAAAATGGCAGCGTGCTCCGGATGCCAGGAAGGTCAGGGACACAGGGGGAGGAGGGGGAGGGGGGGGGGGGGACTATGGAAGGAGAGATGACAGCTGATTTGTTCGGTAGCTTTGAATAGCTGATGAACCTGTGAAGCCCAGAGTCCTGTTAAAATTTTAATAAACATGGCGGAGGCCTATTGACTGGAAGTGAAATATGCACATTGTTCCCAGTGCTGGCTGGCCCAGAATGGAGCAATCATGTTTGACAATGTGCGGTGCAAACCTTTCAATCAGAGTGAGGTCTTTTTTTATGCTGAATATTAAATACAGGCTCTGTTCTGCACGTGTCAAGTGAATTTATAAAGCTAAGGAATATTATTGCCTCCAATTGACTTGCAACTCACATCTCCATAAATATGATTCAATAATGCATCTTAATAGAATAAACTTTAGCTATAGCTGCTGTGTGTGTGTGTGTGTGTAAGTGTGTGTCTGCATGCGTATGTCTGCATAAATCGATGTTGTTTACAACAACCTTATATAATATTTCTTTCCTCTTTACTATATTCACAGAACGTGCATTATTATTCTCTACTGAGACAAGTGATTATTTACTTCACAGGAAAATCAAATTGGACATGACTGGTGGTATCAGAATAACAGTAAGCCAACTTAAAATTTTACAATTTTTCTTCAGTCAGTCTTTATTTTTTTACATGTGTCTTGCAAATTGACAACCCTCATTTCTTGATTTGCAGCCTTCCTCTTCAAAACCTCATGCAAATGTGTTTCATGTGGAATTTCTATTTTTATTTACTGCATGTGCGTCCATAAAGGCTTAGTGGTGTATAGCTTTGGAGACAACTCAATCAGAGGACAACAGAAAAAACTGCCATGATTGATGATGTGAAGAAAACACAAAGCATGCAGTGTAAAAGAGACTGAGATTTGTTGGGTGGTGTGATGATTTATTTGCTGAGCTGCCAAAGCAAATAAAAATGAAATAATATCAAATACATGTAAATGAGATAGCCACTTTGACAAAAGCATACAGCCAACACTGTAAAGACAGCAACTGCAATTTTTTTTTTAATAGTAGTGTTTGTAGTATTGGTAGTAATAATATTTATATTATAATTTTGATCTAAAGCTTGTTAGTTTCACATGCAGTGTTTGCAGTACTTTATGTGACATCCCTCTTTTTTTAATCCTCTTTTAAACTACAAATGTATGACTCTTTCCAGCCTAAAATTATCCGTTTTTTTGCTCTTTATCGAAACATATAACAAACGACATTGTCCTCAAACTACAACAGCATTTTCTGCGAAGAATCAATGAAGCAGATGCTATTTGCATTTGCATACATACATATGTTTAACCCCCCACTAATACCAACACATATGTTAATGTATACACATGCACACACACACTCTACCAGACACACACAGTTGTAGACATATGTGTCGTGCATGTATGTACACAAACAGTTTGAGACAGACCTAAACACAGTTTACTGAACCCCCCTCTCCATATGCCCCAGACACAATATTACAAGCAGCCTTCAAAATGCTATGTTTGGGTCAGGCTGACTCGCACTTCTAAGTAATTTATAATATGCTTTACTCCAAGGTATTGCACAATCTCATTATCATTAGATTTTTGCATATTTAACAACAGTTTTTAATTAGAAGGTATTTTATTATTCATGTACATAATTTGAGGCGAGCTCGGGCTGAATGCTTTTCACATCGAAGATGGAAAGAGATGAGGTGTAGAAAAAACAAACATGCAAACACAGACATTTGCTTTCTGAAATGGAAAATTTGGGTTTGTAGTCTTTAACTGGCAAGTGATTCCACACACCACTCTGGTAATGGCTCTTTTAATTTAGCTAATAGCTATCATGTTGTGTACCTTTATGCATTTGCTAAATTCTTAGCTCTGGGAGTTGTCTCTCGATGCTGTTGCTGTAAGTAGTTTGGTATGCTTTGGCTCTCAACGTAGTAGCATTTGCTGCGGCTATGCTCCTTGATGTATTATTAAAATTGGAAATGGACTCCAGGGACAGCATCTAGTTATGTGCTTTCATTTGCCGAATAAACCAAGCGTTGTTTTCATCTTTGCTCATGATTGTTAATGGCGCCGCTGATGAGAGGGGTGTGTGTGTTTTCTCCCACTCCCTTTATCAGCACAGGCCTGTTATTATGCAGGCCAAATAGCCAAGCTGCTGATTTTGTTTTAGGTTTTCAATTAGTCATTTGACTAAGCACATCTGTTACTGGCAGAGGCCCAGAGTATGGACGAGTCGCTGTCACCTGCTCGGGGGCCGACGGAGCGCAGTAGCAGCAGGACTATCAAGGCCCCTTGGTGGCTACAACCACTTCAGAGCTCCTCAGGGGTGTGTCCTGGGTCCCCTCACATTTTACAGCCAAGTCTACAGAGGAAAGGTGCTTCCAGAAACACCCACAGCCCGTCTCTGCCCCTGTTCTTCTGCTCTGTTAAAGCCTCAGTCTGTAGAGACTTCAGTGTTTAAAGCCCCTTTTCCAACAGTAACTAACAGAACCACCACTGCAATCCTGGTTTGAGGTTTGGAGACCACATTCACAACTCAGCCCACAGTCTGTGTACACCTTTCTATATATTTTCTTTGCTTTTGATTGTGTCTTAATGATTTATGTATAGCAGTCTGCTTATTTTTACTCTCCCCACGAGTACACAAATTGATGAATTCACAATGTGCCTTTCTTTCAAGGGCTGTGAGTGCAAAGCTCTTTAAATGTGGACCAATGCAAATAAACAGCCTACTTCCTGAGCTGTCCCTGCCGCAAGTGAGGATGTGCTATTTAACTCGGTTCCCTCTCTTGCACACCGGGATGTGCAGACAAATCCATCTAACATAATATATACATGCATGCAGGTCCTTCCTCCTGCCACAATAAATATCATTACAAACATTCTTTTCATATTGAGCCAAAATAGCAGTACCGAAAGCATCATTAAAAACTATTACAATGTGTACTGCATGTATATGTTGACAGTAGATAAAATGGTTGATGATTTAACTTGAGGATTGTCATTTCATATCGGGCCGTTAGTATTTGCACTATGGTAATTAAGAGGCAACAGAATAAAAGGCCTATCCGCAGTGTAGCGGGCCTTTGTGAAACAACAGCAGGGTGAGATTTACTCTGTTGTGCAGAACAAAAGCACTACGTCACTTCAAAAGTCAGCAAAGCTCCGTTTCATTATGGTCAGCAATTTCCTGAAGGACTGAGGCTGTCCAGTGCCTCAATTACATTAAGTCCCAGCCCGTTTTGGGAAGCGAGACAGTAGTTGAGCCCCAACAGAGCTGCAGCCAATCTTTGATTGTCAGAGTTCAGGGAGGGTTCAGTCAGTAGCACCGTCGTCTCTCCCTGATCCAAGAGGGACTCCCAGGGGGCTTTAATAAAACATTTTGCTCATTGTGGAAAGTAATGACCAACAATGTAAACTTGTGACTCGACAACAGATGTTGGCATGCTTAGTGGAAACAAGGTGCTGTAAAATTAATTTCATTTGAATTATTTACTGCATGCATTACGTGCTTGAGGAAGTGGGGGTGGGGATGTGTGGGAGGGGGGCTGGACTGGTTGGCAACAACAACAGAAACGTATTCAATTAAAGGTGAAATAGTAGGATAGAGGGTAGGGGGAAAATGGAAGGGAGTGATCACATGTGTTCTCTCTCGAAAATCAAATAGGAATCATAGCAACGCTGACATTGCTCCTGTGATTTATATTTAATAGGGTTTATTATTTCATATTGTCACTTCAAAGGTTGCGCCAGGAAAACTTGCTGAAGATGTTTTCCAAATTAAATTAAGCCAAATTAATGTCTGAAAAACAAGCTAGGGAGCACTGTTTTCTCTCAAGTGACTGGAGAGAGAGGGAGAGAGGAAAAAAAAAAAGTTTTGTCGAATGAAATCAAACCATAATGATTCTAAATAGAAGTATGTCATAGAAGCACAAACCTCATCTAAACACACATCTGCATGCATGGATAGACAGACAGAAAGAGAGATGCGGAGATGCTGAGAAAGAGAGAGAGTGACAGATAGGGTAAAACCTCGTTCGGGACTAATCTGCTCTGCAGAGCTCACACAGAGCTAAAGACAAGATGACTGATGAGATGTGGAGTGGAACAAAACTTGCCCTCAGCCTGAAAACAGATGTAGAATCTTTGTGAGTTAACAAAGTTAAAAAGTTAAGTTAATTCAAGACTGTGTGCACACACACATAGGTTATCCATCTCTAAGTTTTGTGTGTGTGTGTGTGTGTGTGTGTGTATTTTCACATTTGGTCAATTCAGGTATGCTTGTGAAAGTTATGGGCATTTAAAATAAGGGAGGGACCGACAAAGACCAAAAGATACTAAGTGGATTCCTGTTTTAGTTTTGCTCAAGTCAATTAAAGCCCTAATACACACACACACACACACACACATAAGTGAAGAATGTATATTAAATATCTTTTCTAGCGAACAGAATTATTAGAAAGTTCAAACTATACATTCAAAATTGACTAAAGAAAGTTAAATGAATGCACAGTAATATTTCACACAGCATAAGGACCCCTCACACTGTTTACACATCACAATTTTATCACAAACATTTGTGTGGCTCCTTGTGTGACCTCATAAATGTCACAGCTCTGTTTGGCTACAAGGAACATTGCCAAGTCGTCTGCACTTCATGTCGTGTCAGCAGGCAGCCAGCGGTGTGACGCCATCAGAACGGGAGATGCTTCACCTGGATTTCCTTCATCACCCTAACCTCACAGGCAGCAGCCAAAACAGCACGTAGCTGCTGTTAGCACTCGGCATTGTGGAAAAATAACAGCGGGCGCTATTGATATAAATATATTTCCTCCTGTAGTTGGCCCCCCAAGTTATTCATCTGTGTGTTTATTTTCTTTGCGGAGCCCTAGTCTTTGCTGTGCAAAGGTTGCCTTTGTTTGTGATGGTCCTGCAGAACAGCTCAGCTGAGTGTGAAGTGCTGGGATACAGGAAGTAGGGTTGCTCTTTAACCTGAGCCTTGTGATAAATGGAGACACTTAACAATAGTGTATCCTGCGACCTGGACCTGGAGCTGCTGACAGCGGCTTGTCCTCACTGCGTATGTCCTCTTCTTTCGGAGAGGTCCCCTATCCACTCCTCAACTGTATAAATAGCATGATGATAGATCCATTACAACAAGGTTAGTTTTTTTTGCTAGCAATCCAAATGCAGAGATCCTGGTGCTGCACAGAGGATGCTGTGGGGAGGGGGGGCTTTGTCTGGCCTTTTCCAGAAACACATGTTGACCTTTGGTGCTGTGATGAACATAATTTTTTTTGCATCCAAACCTGAGTGAGTTGTAGCAGGTAGCAGATATATTTATATCTAGAATGTCTTTATCAAATCTCTCCTGTTCCCCACATAGAATCAAACAACCACTTACACACACATACACGCACAGACGCTATGCTTCCAGATGCCTCTTGTATCCTTGGTATGTAATGAGCACTGTATGGCCAATAACAGTAGTTGCATTTTACACAGCAGAAGTCATTCAAAGTTCACAGTTCAGATTGAGAGAAGGGCACACATACCCAAAACACAACCAGCTGTGTCGCTGCAGTGATGAATGCTGTATCAGCATTGCCCATAATATGCACACACACACACACACACACACACACACACACACACACACACACCACACTCTCACAGAACCCATTACCCCATTACCCAACAGTTTTAAGTTTCACTCACAAACTCTTATGGATTATTACTAAAAATCTGACAAAGGAAAGGGTTTGTCTTTTAGATCCAGATTTCACCACAACATCCATCTGTCAGCAACCCATCTCCATTATCCTTTGAATCACAAGCATGACTCAGCCTAGCGCAATGCCACATGTTCTTAACACTACAATAGGCTACTAACCCAAACCACTTTACACTACTTGTCGATTGGAAATGTGCAAAAGTTTAAAAAAAAAGTTTGTCTGCTTATTTGTGGTTTGCCGCAAACATCAAGATCATATCACTTCCAGTTTCTTGTGTGGGAACACATGGACTTATATGGCCCCCTCTGTAGTCACTGTTCAGATGACAGTCACGTGTGTCCAATAGACTTGTTGTTTATTGAGGCCAAAGTGTTTGCAAGTTCTAGACTCTATTAAAAAAACGTTTGTCTGGGAAACATGTTTAGTTAAGAAGTTAAGAAACAGTGTATTTAATTCACTTAATGCAACTTAATGCCTTTTTTTTCCAAATGCGATGATGGCTTACACACAGATTCATTTGTCATCATTATTAATTCACCTTCATTACGGCAAAGCTCTCATGATATTATAATACAAATTTACAGCACATATGTTAAATAGACCTTATTAATGTACTTTGCCACCGTCAACACAACAAAAGAGAAAGCTTCCATAGAGCCATCATGCAGCGGTAGGCATAGCTTAAAAAATCCCACATTAATTCCCTTAATCAGCATATGGATCAGAAAGATTTCCCTTCACACAACTTGCGACAGCCGTGCCTATTCAAAACACATTCGACAAAGTGTGACACCGTCACGGTAGCAGATGTTCTTTACATTTCTCCCCATTCCTAACCTATTTCCTAGTCACTAAACCACCAAACCCCACTCTCTCCTTTCAGTCTTCCCTCTCCCCAACAGCACACAAACCAGCCCAAGACAAAGAGAAACAAGATGAATTAATACCAAGAGGGGTCCCAGCGGTATTGTTTTTTGTTCTAGTTGAAAATATTTCTCACTTTTTAGTGGAGCGCGCTCTCCTCCCACATGTATTGTCTGGCTGTGATCATGTGTCAGAGCTGTACAAGTGGGATGTGGGGCCGGGTGCCCGGCAGGCTTGTCTGAAGCAGACGGCTTGTTTGCGTGTACTTAACAGCTCCTCACAGCTGTGTTCTCTCCAAATGTAACAGGAGAAGACCTCATCCATCAGAAAAAGGCATTCTCCCTGTCCCCCCTCCTTTTTTCTTACTTCTCTCTTCTTCTTTCTCCTCCCCCAATTTTTCGTTCAAGTGCGTCCATTGCGAAAATGTCAGCAAACAGGCAAGAGGTCACGTCAGAGGTCAGCCTGTGAATCGCCGTGTTAGCCCAGCTTTTCTCTCTTTTCAAGAGGGTGTGCATTTCTCAAGAAGTTCCTTATAAGCAAGTCATCCAGGCTCAACACACGGGGGGGGGGGGGAGTTAGTGAAATTGAATTGTGCCTGTGACAACACAGACGCAACCTGTCTAAAAGCAACATGTCGAACAGCTTGCGTAATCTTTGCCATTAAACGTTCAGGATTTTAACACGTGGTTCAAAGCTCACTGAATGCTCTTTTGCTCTAAAGTTTAAATTCTTCTTGTCTATCTCAGGAAACGGGAACATAAAATCAAGCACGTCTTTTTTCGAGGGACAGCTGGCCAGAGTTCACAACACAATGCATGCAGGCAAAAATAAGTCTTATCCTGTGTCGAATCTTAACCTGTCTTTCTCGAAAAAATTGACGATGTCTCGCTCTCGGGTTAATGGCTGCAGACTGTCACGTTGTTTCCGAGCACATCATATTGTCGTTAGTCACCAGACGTACATCGTAACCTTTATGTCTCTGATTAACCCAGAGGGCTCAAGAGGAGGTGGGAGCCAAAGTTTCCAAAGACAAGAAATCCAACTGAGGGAGCTGTGTTCACTTTCACCAAAGAGGCCCCTCCTCTGGTGTGGCTCAGTGCACAGCCCGTAAATGTTTCACTTTGATTTTACATACGTGACAATAAATTAAGGGGCATTTATCAAAGTTGCTTTGTTGCTGCCTGACAAAAGCCACTTTATGCATAAATTACTGCAGTGAACAAATACTTTTAGCCAGCGTCCACATCATTTGAAGTTGGTGAGAAGGATTTACATACTGAGTGTGATGCAGATAAGAATGCGCTCATGATTAGCTGTTGTAAGCATTAGGTTGATGTTGTTATACAGGGCGACTTACCGTGCAATAAACACAGCAGTGGAATAAGCTTCTTTTTTTCCACATCACCAACATCAAAAGCAAGTGATTCTGGTAAAATAAAGTGGGTAGAAAAGATCTGTGAGGTAAAAGAAAAAAAAAATAATACCTTTCAGAACAAATGCAAGCCTAAAGTGTATAATTTGTTTATTTGCTGCTTTATGAAAAACACCAAGTAACACAACAAAGACAAAGCCAAGTTGGCAAAAATGCTTTGCTGGAAAACCACATTTGCTATGATGTGATTTCTGTTCACAAGCTTTTATGTAGAATTATAAGTACAGAACATTTCAGTGAGTGAGGACTGATGCTACAGGGAGCGTAGCTGATAAACACAGTGTATATATATATTGTCAGGTTGCTGTATATGGTGTGCTGTAGTAATTATGATTTATTGTAAAAGATAGTTTTCACACCATATAATCACTTTACATTGGTGTAAGCCATTTCAGCATACACATCCACAAACCCAATGCTCTACATAAAATTGTGTTGATATAAAATATGAGTAAATAAAAATGGTTTAATGCAGCACATAATTCCTACTTTTAAATAAAAATTAAAAAAACATGCATACACACTCAAAAAATCCCACTTTATTATAGAGTTCATGGAGTGACGTGCCAACAAGCCCGTATTCATGTATTAAATCCCTAGCCTTGTCTTCTGGGAGCAGACTAATTGCGTTAGAACAGAAATAGAGCTGAGATGTCTGGAGGTGCTCCTGGAGAGACGCCCCCAACCCACAACCCACCTACCAACCCCCTGCTGATTCTACTTTTCTGATTTTCTTTATGCCTGTTGTAACAAAAGTGCAGATGCAGAGTGAAAATGTCACATTTTGAACTCTCCCGAGAGTCCTAAGTCAATTCAGCTGTGAAATCTGAGGTATCTGGGACCCTGTGTGTATGTATGTGTGAGTGCGTGTGGTGTGTGTGTCTGTGTGTGATTTTCTGTCTGTGTCAATAATGTCTGTGACATCCGCTCATCCAAACAAGTCACAATCATGTGCAGGGCGTGATATCTCCAACTTTGGTGACAAGAAAACTCAATCCTGCTATGCACAGCCTGTCTGTTTATAATACTGATATTAGAGAGGCTTTTACAACATGCCGAGGGAGTGCTCGATATCCAGCAGGCACACGAGAACCGCACCCCTGTTTTCTCCCACTGGTGTGTTTGTGTGATTTTTGTGCTTCACATGCCATGCAGATGTAGACAAGGGAAAGGGAGAGGGACGGGTTTCTGCCCAGTTTGGCTAACATGTGCACCAGTTATCTGCACACAAAGAAGTACATGTGCGCTCATATAATGAGTAGACACAAACAAACCCAGACTGTCTGTATGACTGACAAAAACTTGGCTCGGCACGGTACAGCGTGGGGCTCTGCTATGCCGGCTCTATCTGCAAAGAAAGTGGAATAGGGGGAGAAGGAGGAGGAGGAGGAGTGAAAAAGGGTCTGGTCGGGGTAACTCAGTAACTTTGGTTAGTTGCTCCAAGCAGACCACAGCTCTGCCTAAATCACTGCGGTCTATACACACTCCGATAAGTGACAGCATTGCAGCAAGGGATGAGGTTTGCAGCAAAGAGAGGGAGAGAACAACTCCTTCCCTCCACTGCACAATCGCTTCTCTTCAGCGCCTCGTAATAGGAAGGGAAGGAACAGTGAAAAAAAAAACCTTTGCGGGTGACAGCCTAAGAACTTTTGGGAGTCAGAGAGTTAGCACCAAAGTTCCCTGTCAGCCCATTAAAGATGTGAAGCTGGCATCTTGGGTCTATTGAAACCATATGTGCTAAAGAATTCCTCTGCTGGCAAGACATTCCAAACACTGTCCAAGAGCCAAAGACTTTGGTGTTAGTCTAATTTAAGCAGTATGTTGGGGAGAGCTCGCCGCGCTTTGATCATGTGGAGATCGTTTCGTACAAATTGAACTAACCCCAGCTCCGTTTCTGGTGGATCACAACCATGGATTTGTTGAATTAAACGCTTCGTTGAATGCAGTCTGCACATGAAAAGAAAGTTGCTCTTAGGAATCCGATAGCGGGTTTTTCACCTAGCCAGCAGGTCCGCTTCTTTATTACTTTTAAACTCAATCCACGCCGGGTCCGTGCCGCTTTAACGAGACGGAGGCCGTGGCCTGGAGGAGATCATGTTCTGAGGGGAGACAGACAGAAATCACCTGGGCTATGTAATAGAGAACATATTGCACAGAAACCCCTAAGCATGGACTATGATGGATCAGACTGTACATGTATACATTCTCCATCCTCAGTTTCTTTGATACGCCTTTTTTTCATGGGACCTCTGACCTTAAGCTACAAACTCGCACACTCACTCACTTAGTCACAGCTGCTATCTAGCATGCACTCTTCTGTCCTCTCTCCGCCAGTTTCACAATTTCTCCATCCCACTTTTTTCCTATGATTTATGCCACTAAAGTAGCGTAGAAAATAGAATAAAATAAAATCCTCCCACATGTTAAACACACTCCAACTGTATTTATAAAATCAACACATGATTCATTTCACATGTCACTATTACGATCTTCATCAGGAAATTGTGTCCCTGATTAATCTCACCATCTTTATTAAAAATATCCCAATTCCTGATGATGATCTTAAGACTGAAACATTGAATGAATTGTGTCGGTTGCATAAATACAGTGAAAGTCAGTTTAAGTGTGGATTCCATTATATATCCCATGCTGATCTTCTGTTGACCCTGCACCTCAACATCAGTGGATGTGCATGCTCTGCTTTTTCATATACCACTAAATTTTCATTCCACAATTACAGTAACTCTAAGGTATGAATATTTCTGATGAATTATGATCTGAGCCTTTGTTCTGTGGACAAGAAACTGGATCTTTTTCTCTTAGTAACATGTTTCGCCACAGCACCCTGCTGTGTCCATATGGGTTCACCGTCACACATTGAGGGCAGAGGGGCTGCTTATCTGTGCTATTGATTTTCCCATTGGCTCCGCTCCTCGTTTGTTAAATGAAAACATGTTGTGTGCAGGAAACAGGACTTGGAGCTTGAGATGTCTGCATGTCTTAAAATGTGGTAGTACAAAGAAAAAAACTTCTTTGCTGAGGTGCTGAAAATGCTAACTGGACTCCGTGTCTCTACTGTTTATTTCTTCTTTATTTTTGGATTAATTTTTAAATTGATGCACAACACAAGAAAGTAGCGAGCAAACTTCTTAAATAAATGGCTGTGTGTCTACTTGTTGTGCAAAGACTGGGGAAAACAAATGTTGAACATAAACTAAATGTAGAATTATGTTGAAAAATCCTATTGGACAGACAGATGAATAACATCAGTGGTTCTCCCTGGTTCACATTTACAGTGTCCTGTCAATCTGGTTGGTATTAAAGAAGTGGGTTTAGGACGCAAAGCCTCCTCTCTGACTATCCGCACTGTTCTTTGTTATAAGCCTGAAAGGAACAATAAGAAAACAGGGCTGAAAAGGGGAATGTGGAAGGGGAATAGGAAGATGCATGCCCCTGGTGCACATGTGCAGGCCTCTCCTGGCATCAGGTAGAAGCTGATTGATCGCACTTCAAAGGCAGGATGTACTGGATAATTAAAGCTGCAGTATAAATAGATAGCATACACTATACACTGGGTCATATGTTTGATTACAAATAGGGGCTGTGCTTGTGTTCAGGGCAGGCTGGTCTTTGCTGTGTCCTGAGAATCGCAAATTTACATGCCCTTGTAGTTGAGAGTATAAAGAACCTCCAGACAAACTGAAGAGTTAATAAATTTATCGTTGGTTACTAAAGGAGGCCTATTGACCAGTTAATCGGTGCTATCAGAGTACATGTGAATTTATTTTCAGATTTATATTTTTTTAATAAAAAACAGTTTATCACATAACTTTATCAATTAATAAAATGCAGTATACATGATTTTAAAGTATTTAATGATGACATTATAATTTCTTAAATATTTCTTTATGTATAGTTGTTTAATTTTAAAGAAATTGTGATTCAGTTGACTTAATTCTTTTGGAGAAATAGCTGAGACACATCAAAATTATGAATGTATTAAAATGTATTAAACACATTCAGCATCAATTTAATTTTTTTTTTAAAAAAGCAAATTTTAAAATATTGAAAAAAAAAGGAAGCTTATGCATAGAGTGACACTAATCCTTAATGATGCCATAAGGTGGTCAGTACATATCTATTACTTATTTTTCAAATGTTGATAACAATATGTAGTTTAATTAGAAACCATTCGGAGTTTTAAAAAAAAGTTAAAAAATGTCTTTCCACATCTATTACGTAAGGAAGTATTTCAAGCAATTGAGCAGTGCTGCTGATTGCTTCAATAAGATGAAGTTGCACAATGAAAACATCACAAATAAACAAGCTTTGCATAAGGTACGGATTGAAAAAAATAAAATAAACCAAAGCTCCCAAGAATACATTTTTACAACAGCCATCATAAAACTTTAATGTGAACTATTTGAAAGTTCTTTTATTTGTGGCCCATCACAATCATGGTTTCAAAGATTCCCACTAAAAAGCTGTGTTAAATGTAGGGTTTAGTGGCCTTGACGCTCAGCAGACACAAAATCTCGCCACATACATGCAAGGCGACTGTAGCAGTTAAAAACACAATGCTGATGGTGCAAGTCAAGCAGTGCAGTGGCAACATGCAGGATAGATGTGGAGAGATGAGGAGACAAGTCTCCCACTTTTGGTTGGTGTACACAAGCTCGGCCTTTCAGAGCTGCACAAAAACAGTGCACCACAAACAATAGTGCAGTCTGCCACCATTCACTATAGATTGTCAACCCAACCACCCTGCGGCTAACGGCCACCGCCTGCCTTCCATGCAGGCGTCGTGTGGTTGGCTTGGCTGCAGGCACCATGTGAGTACAAGAACAAAACTCTAAACCAAAACCCGTCAAGTAACTAAACAGACTAAGAGGTTATGCAGAATGGTTATACAAGCTCCTGGTAGTGGAGAGACTGTTATTTATAATGCCACTGAACACGGGTTCCAAGAGCGGTGTGGCTAACATAAACAAAACACACACTTACGACATAGCAGGTAGTCATTTGTTATGCTTTGATATTGTCCTTATGAATGTACCTTTTCTTCAGCCTTATTGAGCCCCTCATCACTGTGTATAGCTTATCTGAGATTCCCCTTCACCACCTCAACAATTGTGATCATCATCAAAAGTTTAGGCAGACAGGTAACCCTCAGCCTCCTGTACAGTCGGGTGATTTAAAAATAATACCTCAAAGTTTAATTGTCATTCAAACTTGAATTTTATCTCAGCTTAAGGGGCCTGGGGGAGACAGCTATGACTGGAGCTGGGGCTGATGTATGGAATGAACATGGAGGAGTGCAGTCCAGGAGAGACACAATCTGGCGTAGGGTCAGAGCTTTAACCAAGGTCCTGGGACTCCAGGCTGGGGCTATAAGGTCTAGTGGCTGCAGCTGGGCTTTGCGTTGAAGTAGTGGGCTGGCCTTAATGGATTTGTGATGATGTATCTCTGAATTCTTGCCTAAGACCCCTGACTGGGAGTGGGCTCAGGATGCTTATCTCTGTGGACATCTTGGCCCAGCTTCAGGGTTTGGGATCCGGTTTCACCTGCCCATGGGAGAAATCCGCCAGAACTGGAGTAACTGGGGATTAGTAGGAATGACCCTGGGAGCAGCATGGCAACATTTGAGACCACTAAGGAGAGAAAAGTTGTTTGACCTTGAGGCATGGACAAGGTGAAAACTAAGGGAGATTATTAGATTAGTTGAAGTGAAACATAACACCTGGATGTATCCATGCTAAAAGGGATATGATTTGGTAGTAAACAGTAATATTAAGAAGGAGTATTTGGGGTCATCTTGCTATTGAGAACTTATTAAAGCAAAACAAAAGGTAGAAGGTACACTAATAAATGAATATCACTAACTGTTGTGCCTCTACACACATAACAATGTGTATTTACAAAGCTTGCCAAAGTAACAAAGTACATCATGTATTGTCCAAGAACTGACAAAGTGAGTCATCCAGGTTACATGAGTAAGAATCTGCCCTTAAGCAAAGCCGTCACAGTGATACTAGTCGAAACCACTCAAGGTCACAGCCCATCGTCTCCCATGGCTGGTCAGCATGTCTTCAGGCCTAAACCTAGTAGACAGATTACAACAACGCTCCCAACAAAGACCGGCGCCTGTGCCCCCTATGCCTCTACCCTCTCCAAAACCCTGCAACCAGAGAGCTCCTAAAGGACTCGTCACCTTGTCTCTAGGCTGGAGCACCAGAGCAGCGAAAGCCGCCACTTCAATCATCTAAGGGTCAGAGGTCATGTGGGTCAAATACCTTGGCTGAGATCTCCACCCCCCTTGTCACAGTGACAGGCAGTGGTCAGTGTCATGGGCCGGACCCTGAATACAACCAACCCAATTCTTGTAGAGACCACAGGGAGTGGGCTTACATAGAGCTATCAATATCATGGTTCAGTGGTAAGGCTATTGAAAAGCTCATGCAGACTGAGTCTCTCTGAGTGATATGTCAATTATTGTGCCGTGTTAAAAAGTCATACTTCACTTATCATCACTCTCTTACTCTCTCCTTTTAATATCCCTGAGTTATATAATTTTACAGTTGCGTGAACCTACTTTTTTTTTTAATGGTATACTTTAACTTTTATTCATGTCAGAGTGAGAAGCGAGATAGGTGGAGAGCAAGAATGAACAAAATAAATTTAAATCCCAGAGAAGAAAAAAGTGATTTACCCTTTTGTGCACACTCAAAAAAAAGGAAAAAAAACCCTAAATGGGCCCAGTTTGTAAGACTGTGTTAACAAGATAATCCAAAAGTCGGGAGGGTGTTTTTTTAACAAGGGTGTTTTTATGATCTCTGTTACAATAAAATGAACAGGTAAAACACTAAGTGATTAAAGATAATGAAGAACAGATATGGCTGACACCGTCTTCAGGATCTCTAATGAAAGATTACACTGCACTTTGAAGAGTTTTACTGCCTCTGTAAATCAAGACTAAACACTTATTATTTGAGGATGTATTAAGGGTGCAGTGGCTGTACTATGTGCCAGCCTGTTTACGATTAAGAAGGGGGCGGGAAAGAGCATTGGGGATTTCATTGTGGATTTTATAAGGGAGCCCCCGTATGCCCTGGAATTCCATCACTTGAGAAGTAGCCCCTGCAACCATGTTGTGCGAACATGTATGTCTTTTGTGCAATAACATCGTGACATGACAAAGTCTGAGTGAAAGCAGATAATGGTGAACGTGTGTGTAAGTCCTTCAATACCCCTGACATCCCAGCCCTGAGCTCTGGGATATAGAACAAAAGAACAGAAACAGGTAAACATGTGCTAACAGCTAGCCTGTTTCTTGTCTGCCTGGCTTAGCTGTTTTGTTTGGTTTTTGACTGCCACATGTCGTTTACCACTTGTGTTGCCAGAGAAGACTCACGTTAAAAAATATAAGACAAAAAAAAAGAAACTCTCTTTGCTCCTTTTTATTTTTTTTCCCTACGAATACTAGGAATCAATCACATTGCATTCCAGCACTGTGTCACATCAGTTGTCCTCATGACTAATGTTCTTTTTTGCTGAGGGCTGTTGACCCCACTCCCCTGGCTGACAGGAGCCAGAGCTGGGAACCAGTAATCAGGGTCAGAAACTTTACTACAGGCTTAAGAAGGCCTTCAGAAGGTGGTGAATCTCCCCGATGATAAAAACACATTCACACTGAAGACACCACTTTTACCGTATCCTCTAAATGTCAACTACGAGGACATTACAGCAGCGTTATAAATCACACAGCCAGTGAAGTAAGCTAGGAATTCTGACCAACTGTGGAATGAGCAAAAAAACCTTAGTGTGGTTTTTTAGGCCTCAAGTCCTTTTAAAAGCAGAGGTCAGTCAGTATAGGCTGAGGTCATATGCTATACCCCTGTAAAAATACTGCAGAGCGAGTGGTTTCAATTTGCTCAAGTGATTAAGTTCACGCCAGCCCCCAGTGCACTGGCAAGGGTCATTTGTGCTTGGGCTAGTTACTTATAATGTAGGGAGGAGTGATGCTAAGTGTGAGCATTGGTACTGACATAGCATTAGGTAGGCATAACAAGACTCTGAATCACGGTGTGTGCTGCAAGGTCTAGTTGAGGTTACAAGAAAGCTACAAGCAGTTTTGTTCAAGACCTTTGTTAAAAATGTGCCAGAAACAAAGGTATGCTTATATCCTCATAGCACAAATTTTGTTAGTTCAGACAGACAGTGCAACAGTCTTTGTATACTTGTGCCAGCTAAAGAAACTTAACATCAGCAGTAGCAATTTAATTAGCAGTAAAGACACATTTCCCTTTAATAGGTGCAGGAGTTTACTTATAAACAGTCTGCGTTTGCTCTGAGGAGAAACTGTTGGAATTTCACAAGGCTCTGTAACCCGGACCTGACAACGTCTGCCACTAACAATTCAACTGTGTAGACAATTGACAGCATTGCAGTCATTTTGCAAAGGGGATTGCTGTGCACTGTTTGGGGGTTGGCAGTTAACACCAGATGTACGCTGTGCACCGCAGCATCAATAATAAAAAAGTCTCCCTAATCTTAACTCTTCTCTCAGTCGCATCAAACCTTATGGTGAACAAAAACTCTGTGTCTAAGGTAGTTAAATTATTGATACAATCGCAATTTAAAGTCTCCCCACTGCAATTTTTTGCAATGTTTCCCTTCTCAGCTGCAGCTCCTATTGTTGATTTATTTATTTATGTATTTGTTTTCACTCTGTGTTTGGGTGTTTTTCCTTTTTTTTTCTGGAGGGGGAGGGTGTTTTTCTCCATTTTTCACCTTTCACATCTTGTGGAATTCAGCGCTCTCATTTCCTCCCTGTGATATGGAGTACGGCGCTTCAGAAACAACTGTCAGGTTCAAATCAAAAATGGGTGGAGTGGGTGTAATATTGAACTACTGAACACAAGGCGAGACTTGAGCGATGGATATGGCATCCGATTTTCCTCCCCTCCACTTCTTCCTTTGCCTTTGTCAGCTCGGGGGGTTTCTCTCTGTAGTCGGAACAATGCGTGGGTGATGTCGGCTCTCGGAAGGAGATGTTCTGTACAGCGATTTAGTACAAATGCATTCCATAATGATCATGTTTTGTTACCTTTATGCACCTCCAGCACCGGTTCCACTCCTCTGGAAATCTGAGCGCCGTAAACAGCTACAGAAGCTGCTCCCTTTTAGCCAAGTACTGTATTTACTACTGCTGCTTTGCTCTCCCATCATACTGATGGAGAAGCCTCTTCATCTCTGTGCAGCGCTCCACAGCCAGCAGGTGTGTTCAGGGAATAGACGAAATGCACACACAATACAAGAAAACATTCGTGCACAACTGAGTTGTGGAAGCGCACACATTCACACACATAACCTCCCTGTTCTGCATACAGGCGTGCACATATTCACATCAACAAATGTGAATGTAGACTTTTTTGCGTCAACTGACACACACATGCACATGCACGCACGCACGCACGCACGCACACGCACGTACACACACACAAACACACACCCGCTCTCCCTCATTCTGTCTAGGTAAGCTCCCACAGCTGTTCACTAGACACAGTAAATATCTGCATGTAATGTAGGTGAACAGCTTTTTGGCTGCGACACCCAAACATGTTCAGCCGTTCCACTGGTGTGGGCACTTAAAACAATCTCCTGTCATGTCACACCAAAGGCCCCTTAGCTTTACAATAACAGAACAGGTTGACAAAATGAAAACTCATTCCTCCCTCATTTACGCGTCATTTCAGCCCTGACCCTGGCAGTAAAAGATCAAAGAGCTTTTGAGGCCTGCTCTTATTTCAGCCTGCTTTAGAAGGACAGCTGAGGAGTTTGGCAGTCCGACATGAGCTGCTACAGGAATTTTTTAGGCCCCTATCCGCACACAATGAAAACCCCTGACTCATATAGCCAAAGCACAGGCATTGTTATGGGTTAGAGTAATGGTTATAGGATCACAGATGGTAATCTGCAGTGACATGCACATCGGAAGCACACTAGCTGTGATTCTCTGTAACTCAATGCCATAAATTTCGGTGAATGATGATTTATCGGGCTCATGCCATGCAACAAAGTTGAGGAGAAATGGGAGATTACTCAAACATGATCATGAGATTTTGAAATAAGAATCATAAGGGGTTACATCATTCTCCCTGTGTCAGATTCATCGTCTTACCCCGCCCCCGCTGGCTATAACCATAGTAACCAAAGAAGCCCCTGGGATGGTGAATCAATAGCAATATGCCAATCTTTATCTAAGCAACCCCCACTCCCCATCCTTGTGTAGCGCTGTCACTTTAGATCTAATGATCTAACCTATGAAGCATTGATGAGCACTCAGCTAGTGCGTCACTCTTCATTCACTCATACACACACATACATACACATTCGCACACACACTCACTCAATTTACAGGCCCTCTTTGCTGAAACAATAACAATTGAATTACCTCTGTCACGTCAATGGTATTAGTTTATGTTGCATCTTCAGTGAACGAAGTATAACTCCGATGAAATCTTAGTGCCCTATAAAAAAGCTGAGAGAACTGCAGTCAGCCGTTTTGGTTAGAGTGACCATTGCACTGGCCATAACACAAATGGATCAGTATTGACCAATGTCATTGACCTCAGAGACCTCTGCTCTCTAGCCACTCTACACCAGGCCTTAGGGGCAATTATGACATTTACTCAAACAGATTATAATTTCAAATGACTGTTTAAAAAAATTCCCTGGTGGAGCAGACAGAGGAGAGCAGCGGTTAGAGGGGAGAGAAAGCGGTCGAAAAGAATAGACTTGAAATAATCAATAGGAAATGGACACACAACAGAGGCCCTGCAGGCTGTGCAGATCAATAAGCCGTGTTAAGTGGCGGTGATGCCCTCCATTGATGAGCAAATGGCTGTACAGGCTGTCCTCACTCCCTCTCCCTCTCTCTCTCTCTCTCACTCCAGTGGGTCAAACAGCGGGGCCAGGTGGTTAACCACATGTCGTCTCCAGACATTGCACACCAGGCCTCAGTCTCTGATAGGCCAAAACCGGTCAGCTGGTCTGCTCTCTGCCCTGCCCTCCACCCTCAAAAAGCCCCCCTGCTCCCTGTGCAAAGCTGAGGGGCATTGCGGGAGGTCAAAAGTCTTGCTCCTGCATGTAATGGAACAGTTACTAATTTTTCGACCCAATCCACCATTAAATACATACCTCTACTCCACCACAGGGAATGATATTGTTTCTGCTGTAATTTGCTAATGTTAACAGTCATCCACTGACTGAGAGGTTACTACAAAGGGGTTAGAAAGTAAGCATAGCAAGATGGCTGCTTGACAGTACACAGTGCAAAGGTGCAGGAAGAGTAAAAGAACTTGCTGCCACCTCACAAAGTCACAAAAAGATCAAATAAAAGACACATCAAAGTTCTACCTATCAGATACATCACATTATAAGTCTTGTCTGTCGCCAACAAATCTAGAATATGCTGCACTCTCAATGGAATAGTGTCTTGTTTCAAAACAACACCTTTTGTGCTGTCCCATTCTGGGCCATCCATTCTAGTAAAAATCAAAGCCGCGCTGTGCACCAACACGTGTATACGAAGAGAAGAGAGCTGTGCAAGGCAACAGGAGAGGGAGCCTTGTGTTTCTCTCTCCAGTGTTGTGTTCATCATATCCTCAGCAGTACTCCATCTTATTACTTCTGCCATATGACACGTGCCTCAGATCGCACGACCCATGAATAATATACGACCACGCCACCTCAGCACAGATGAAAGCGCACGCAGTGCACTGTGGGTCGGATACAGTGGGCTGAGATGCGGAGGTAGTGAGAAGGATGAGGATGATGAGGAGGAGGAAGAGAGTATATACAGATACTATGCAAAGGCCTGTGATTTTCAGTCCTCCGTGCGCGTCTGTGTATATATGTGTGTGCGTGTGTTTCTCCTCCAGCTGCAGCAAGGGTGACAGCACACATCAGTGGCAGCTCCAGGTAGCAGCCAGTGGCACCTGAAAAGAGTGAAGAAGGGAGAAGAATGAGAGGATAAGGAGGGAAAGGGAACAATGAAACAGTAGCACACATAACACACTCACAACACACACACACACACACACACACACACACACACACACAGGGGAAAGCATTTCTCTCAGGAGAGCTGATCAGTGCGAGGCAGTTTGCCCGTTTGCGCTCTGCGGGGACATGGCATTTCTCCCTCTCGGGGTTGGGAAGAAAAAACAAACACTACTTTTGATCATCAGGCCCCACTCCTCACCTCGGAGCTTTTGGAGAAGAGACGCAGATTCTAAGCACAGCATCACCCTGTCTGGTGCTCGACTAAACACACACGGGTGATAACATGCGCTGTGAGACATACGTACACACAAACACCAAACCCTAAATGGAGACAAACACATGCACACACATACATAGGGTGTATGCAGAGAGGTGTATCAAACAGCAGAGCGAGGGATTAGGTATAAAAAAAAAAAAAATGTGATCCCGGATACCACTTCTAGCAACACCCACTAAAAAAACATTGTTCTCACAAGCCTCAAGTTGTCCATTTAGGAGCAAGAGTGTTACGTCACACCAACAGCTGTTAAATGATATGAGCTTACACTTAATTTTTTATAGTCACCCGCTGCATATGTTTCACATACAACAGTGATGCGTGCAGTGTTGGGTTCCCATTGTGAATTGCAAGCATTGTGTCACTGTAAAAAAAAACCCATTCAGCAGCAAATCCTACCAGGAGCCAGCGAGCAGGCAACAAAAAGATTGTCGTGGCGAGCAGGCTAGCACCCACAATGTGCTCTAGACGGTGGCAGGAGAAAACAATAGTCAGGAGCGTTTTGGGAGCTTGACCTGGGCTACCTTCACTTCACCTCAGGTAGACAAGGTTAAGATGGATGGCCCTAATTAAAAGAAAGGGCCTCTCCTCTTCACAATAGCATCAGGTTTATTTTACAGGAACTTTAACAGGGCCTTTTGTGGGGAGGTAATTATAGGGTAAAGTGATTAGAGCTCCCTGAAGGCATCGAGGTGACAGACAGACTCGGAGAAGTAACCCAAGTAACCTTTCAATATGACATCTCTTCCCATTGTCATTCACGCCGCACACTAATTTCAACCATGCAGCACGCATTCACGCTCTGCCTCTTGCACTCCCTCTCTGTCTCTCGCACTGTCATTATGTACGAGAACAATGCACATATTGCCAAATGTGGCTCCGACGAACTCTAGACAAAAGGTTATGGAGATCATTTTTCCAATGAGGAGGGGGTCATGTTGGCATTAGAGCAGAGGCGACTGAGTTTCCTCCACAACAATGGCTGCAGAATGCCCTAGCAAATCTGTGGAGCCGAAGGCTAGATGCAGAGCAGGTGACGTGTCTTGCCCCGACCATTTAACATGACTGTTTATGCCAGCTACGAGACCTGCCCCCGTGGGACTTTCTGAAGCGGAAATGTGTGTTGGGCATAGCAAAGAATGTACTAATCTGCTGTTTATTAAGTGTGGGGTAACTTGAGATTGGCGATTATATGGAGATTTGAGCGTGATATAGCTGCTCCATAGGCGCAGTCACATGGCTCTGTGGCTTGCCTCGGTTCAACATATGGGCCTCGCTAAATGTGTGAAAGACTGCGAGTAGCGTGTGCACTGTCAAGCTTGCCAATCAAGGACCCAGCCTGTGACAGTGAGCTGCTTAACAAGGATTTCATGTCCCTGATATTCTGATTTTTTTTGTGAAGCAGGCAGGGGACTTGATCATATCTTTAGAGCAGGGGGAAAAAAAAAAAAGATGTAGGAGCAAGAGCTCGGAGACATGCCAACACCGGCTCTTGTCATTCAAGAGGGCTGAGTTTTGGATTTGGGGTTAGGGAAACAAGATAATGTTCACTTAAAAAGTCACAGAGTCATATTTCAAATGCCTGCACCCGCTCCTCTGTGGCTCCTGTGATCCTGCAGAGAGCTTGCTTCCACTACATTTATCTCTAACCTTTCTGTGTGCTTGACTTAACGTGTCATTGTGTTATGGGTGTATGCATACTGTTGATATCTGCGTGTGTACAGAGAGTGCTTTCCTGGGCAAGCCAGTTTGAGTGTGCTTGAGAACCATTGGCACATACTTAGATATCACTACCAAAGCTATTCGGAGAAGCAATTAAAATCTGTTTAGCTGTCTGAATGCATGAATGCACCCACCCATATACCAGGCTGTCTGAGGAGTCATGGAAGTCAGATACTATTATTATGCCCGTCTCCATGGCAAAAGGCTACAGTGTCGGCCTTAAGGTTAGATAGGCAAGGTTATGGTTTCAAAGCTGATGAGGATGTTGTGACCAGACGGCAGAGATGTTTAGCCTTGACCCTGGAATAAAACTTGAGATAGAAAATTCTGATTTATTCTATATAATGAAAAGAAAGGTTAGATTAGTTTTTAATTGGAAAGTGCTCTTGGTGATTGAATGTTTGTTTGGAAGAACAAACCATTAAAGATTCATTGTTTTTTTTTCTTTTTAATTTATTTGTTTGTTTTTTTATTAAGTGCCACTTTCTGCAAAGTTTAAAGTACCAAAAGAAAAAAAATAGATTAAGGGTTATTTAAACAATATTCATCATCCCCCTTTTATGTGATTTAAACTTCTAAACATACAAAGAAGAAGGTCATAGGTTCCTTTTATTTAAAAAAATAAAAGTAATTTTAAGTGAGGTGGTGGCTTCCTTTATTCCTCCATCTAATATTAATGGCAACTAAGAACAGCTTGAATATATAAAAAGTATATACTTTAGGGAAGTGACTAGTATTACCTTTTTTAAAAAGAACAATGATCGAATAATAATAAAAATATTTTGGAATGCAACTCATCATGCTGGACATATCAGGAAGGAACAGAGCTTTAGTAAACAGAGGATCTCTGTACACTGCAAGCACACTGAGTGATAAAAGCAGTTGCCTGTAACATGAGTTATATGGGCCCATTATAAAATGTAGAAGCCCTTGTTGATTCTGACCCTGGGCGTTGCGGTGAGTTCATACTCAGCTGAGTGTGTCAACTACACACAGGCATGCCTCTGTGTCTTATCAAAACCCAACCAAAAGCCTTTTAAGACACTCATATAAATCATTTAGCAGCCAATAGAAGTGTGCTTTATTGTGGCCAATAGACAGGACCTCTTTTGTCAGCTAACGTTCTTTTGATAGTTTTGCCAATCACAGCTAATAATGCATCTGATAAGATAAGCCGTGGCAGCCCACTCTCTTGGTGCAAGGGATTTCGCGGAAACCCTCCTAGTCGTGTCAATACTCCTTTGTGAGGAGTGTGTCCGAGTCAACACACCTGAGCACATCAGAGGCTGACAAACTCATCTCGGGTCAACATGTTCACCCCAGTCAGTGTGTGTGTGTTTGTGGGAGAAACACAGAACAACAGACCAAGCTTTGTGCCTGCTGTACTAGCCGCACTAATAACGGCCCTCTCAACAAGCTTGCTTGACAGCTGGGTGGGACTTTGAAGAATTCATAATGAAGCAATGCCTCAGATTAGCGCAGGAGCGGCTGCCTTTGAAGAAACAGCTCAGGTTGTGAGGTCCTAATTAGGAATGGCCTATTTTAGTTTGAACACATGCTAAGGAAAGAGTGTTTTTTGTGTGTGTTTGTAGGCCTGTGTGAGTATAGCTATCATCACGCTTGCGTACAAGGATGCTGTCTGTGTATGCCGCTTTGATAGTGAGAGTGTGTGTGTAGGTGTGCACATATAAAGCCTGTCTATATTCATTTTATTTGTATGAGCACATATAAACATGTTAGTGCATATAATGTAATGCATCAATAAATAGTTGTTAATTTCAGATGTCCCTGAATTATGAGTTCTAACTGCTTCAGTGCCCCTTTGTATGACAGGATTGCTAGGGGTAGGATGTTTGGATGTGTGTGTGTGTGTATGCATGTGTAAAATAGGTGCATGTGTGGGGGTGTGTGTTTGTGCATGTGTGTGCGCAAAAATATGTACAATCATGAGGGGGATCCAAAGAAATTCACCTAAACTCATAGTGATGCTATTCCAGTTACACTGCCCCACTAATGAATAAACATGGGTATATGCATGCACACAAACACACACACACACACACACACACACACACATATCTCTACAGCATGCCCCCCTCTTAGCTCTTCTTCAATCAGCGCTGCTGGAGAACAATGGCGGAATGTTCCGGCCCGTTACCATTCCTCAGTGTCTATCTGATGAAGGAGAGCCAGGGATAATCCAGGCCGTCCTTATCAGTGGCAGGGATCCCATTTCCATATTCAGGCCCTGCTGGCTGATAAGAGCAGCCCCTGATAAATGTGTAGTGATGGAGGGATACCTGTGGTCTGAAGCTGATGAGAGCCTTATGAATGGCTAAAGCAGAGAGGTGATGAAGGAGGGGGTGGGGGTGGAGGCTGGACAGTAGCTTTCAGCAGGGCTGATAAAAGCAAGAAGGAAAGGGTTGTGATTAATGTGCCTAAGTGGCCCAGGGTCACAGGCAGGCCCTCACGGTGACTGCTCTTAAGAGAGGTCACCTCCAGGACCATTCGTCACGTTGGCGTGCACGGAAACACCGCTACACACTCTCTGTCTCTGTGTGTGTATGTGTGTGTGAACGCTTGTGTGTGTATGTATGGATTGTACAAAGGTTCCCACAGTTTACTACTAAAACACATGCATGCACAGCAACATGCACAGACACCAGCCACACACGTAAAAATGTACAGCATTTTTCACAGCCTTTAAATACAGTTAATGACTGCACTTCTATTGGGTGTACACGTGTGCTGTTTCACAGTTCAGGGAGCTGGACACTGAACACTGAGTGGGTGGCACAGGGGGATCACTGACCATTCGAGGAGGACATATGACCTCCATTTTTCAGCAGCTCCATCCTTGGGGCCAGACAGTCAGACACAAATGCATTATTAATTGGGCTCTGTTTCACTATGTCCATTGCTCCTTTATCAGCATGTCAACTATCACCAGTCATTGCTCATTTATTACCTTCAAAAAGGGACATTTTAATTGTTAGAGACAAGACAAAACACAAACAGAGTTTAACCACGTGACATCAGTTAGCTGTTTGAAGAGCACTTATATCAAGATTTGACCTGCCTACAACGAGGTCATACTACATGTTATTATACCAAATCTAAAATTATGGGATTAGTTTTAGTATAGTGACTTAGAGTACTTAGACTAAAATTACTGAAGATTAGAGGAGGAAATTCACAAAATTGTCTGAGCTGTTCTTCTCCATCTTTAAACTCCAAACAATGATTTATGTTAACCTTTTCATGGCTACTACAGTGGACAGCTGTTCAAAAAGCCATTTTTCTGGAACAAGCTTGAGTTTGGATGTTATGGTTGATATATCAGCATGTTTGTGAGCAACCCCATACACTGCCATCATCTGACAAGAAGTTTGAAATTTCTGTAACTTGATAGATAGAATTTATGAGCATTAAAAAAAAAAATCGTTTCGCGGGTTCATAGAATTTTTTTTCTTTTTTTAGAAAATTGCTTTTTTCTTTAAATAATTAATGCAAATGGTTAGACGCTAGCAATTGTAATGGACATTTTTAAAAGTTAATTTCCAACTAAAACTCTAAACACAAAAATTCTCGAAAATTTAGTTTAAATGCCTATGCAAAATACAAAACCCATATTTGCCAATTGTTAAAAGTGAATGTCAGCACTTGACTATTCATGTGTGCAGGTTTATGTTTTAAATATGTTAGAAAAGTATAAGACCTGTCGACTTTTCATCCACACAGCACCAAGATGCAAACTACTTAGAATAAATATAGTGCAATAGAAGTTTTTTGTTTTTTTTGTTTTTTTCAAAACAATAAGCTTTTGGTGTTGAAGGAAGTTGTTGATTTTGCTGTTGTTTTCTCCACAGGGACTCTTACAAAGGGGCCTCTGTCCCTGGAGAAGACCTTCACCACAGGGAACCCTTAAAAGCACATATTAAAAACACACTGTCTGTCTCCCTCCCATCTCCTCACATCCCCAGGCCCCAGCACACACTGTAAACAGCTGGCTTCACTGATATTTTATTAATGATGTTCTTTAATTAGTTTAATTACGTAGAATCACGTCTTTGTGCATAATTTCACCCTCTTTAATGAAAAAAAAAAAAATCCCAACTGCCATTTATGTAGAAATATCTGCCCTCTGGCTGAGAAAAGTGTAATTGTCTAGCTTTCTTTCAAGAAGGCCTTGTACTATGAGGTGTTCTGAGTGTGAGTCAGAGTAGTGGGCCGGTTTGCTTCGCATGCTTTTTGTTGTCAATCAGGCTTTGTTTGCTGATGAAAGCAGGGTGGTGCTGTGAGCCAAGCAGGAGCTCACTCACACAATGTATCATGTTTGGTTTGATTACGCCAGTTGTTCAATTAAAACAAAAAAAAAAACTGTATCCTTCCTTAAGCTTTGAAACTCGTCCATTCTTGATTTGTACATGCCCTTGCGCAAAAGACAAATTTAATTAATAGCTATCATTTCATGGCCCAGTCTTTGAATTCTTTATTTAATAATCCATTACTAAAGGCTGTAAAGTAAGGAAACTTGGACAGCATCATCTATGGTTCATCAAACACCCAAAGAGCTCTGGGCATGGGAGTGCCATGTTTCACTGTGACCTACATGCCAAGATGGCAGGTCCACCTGGGACGTTCCTCTGTGTTTGCACTGTAACCTAATAAGAGCAGATCAGTGCTTAAACACAGGGCTTTATTTAGACAGCACAATGGTTAGTCAGCAGCAACAGTATCTGACCTCATACATCTTATCATGCAAGGCCCTCTGTCAACAGTGTTACTGGAAGAGGACAGCGCTAATGCTCAGACACATTAGCATCCTTCAACAGTTTCCAAGATGGCTGCTAGGACAGATATAGGGGGGGAAGTGCAGCATGTCAGACACTGATGTTCCACCATGATGACAACGGGAGTAAATGAGGTTTCAGAGACCTCATCTAAGACAAAATCAATATGCTGCCTCCTCAGCTCAGGAGAGGAGCTTTCTGCATTATCTTCTTTAAACTAACACGTGGGGAGGGAGGGTGAATTAAAGAAGATGCTCCTATTTTGGGGGATCTAAAAGATGTCTGTCTCCACCTTCAATCAACACTGTCTCTTGATCTCTTGCACCATCCCATCGTATCAACACACATGCAATATATTTCTATTCAGCCCACCTGGTTTGTAGTATCACTCCACAGCGCAGACTGCTTTAAAAGTCAATTACTGGGCTAAATGACTTGAGGAATATCTCTCAAGAATGATGTTTCACACACTTTATCGATGGCAATAGCATTACAGCTGATTAGCGAAAACCAAATGTGCTCTTTTTGTAATGCAACACACAGAAGGGTAACTGGATCGCTGTGTTGGCTCCAGCAGTCCCTGGACGAGCCCCGCTGGCGGCTAGACTGGAAACATCCCAGAAAGCCTTGGCCCTGAGAGGGGCTAATGTTTCAGCTAGGGCAAAGGAGCCTGGAATGATAATGTTGATTCACTAAATAGTTGACTTAGAGGTCAGCAGCTTTCACGTGCCACAAAGACAATACAGCACTGGTGTG
The DNA here is from genome assembly GCA_029783725.1 of Acanthurus tractus. NCBI lineage: Eukaryota > Metazoa > Chordata > Actinopteri > Acanthuriformes > Acanthuridae > Acanthurus > Acanthurus tractus. Next base: position 19,664,740 of record JAQNCA010000001.1, on the reverse strand, counting down.
GAAATACACGAGATTTTCTATTTATTGAAAGGGGATCAAATCGGAGGAATACCACAGCAATCTGACACTGACATCGCAATGTCTCCTTCTTTGTCTGTCTCGTTCCCTTTTCCACTATGCACAGGCGATCAACTTGTTGACTAAGCCAGTAATCATGCTTTGCTACATTGGTACATATCCTGTTGTCCAACCTCATCTCAGTCTGGTATGTAAGAACAAATGAGGCTGTGGATTCCTGGGAGCCTTTCTCTGTGAGGCCCAACAAATGGAGATACACTGAAATGGAAAGTGAGAGCCACTCATAAACTTTTTTAGTATGCAGTGTTGGCCATCATAAGAAAAGGCAGTTCCATCAATCAGGGGTTAAGTATGTTATTCAAGTACATCAAACAGTGACAGCCGAAATACACAGGACTGTCACATAGGCTGATATGTCTTTTTTTCACACACTCCATCTTTGTAGCATGTGGTTGACTACGTCCATATTGACTTTTTTAAAATGATTATGCAGTTGGTTATATAGGATTTGAAGTGTTGTTAACTTGTACTGAATTAATTTACTTGTTGTAAATACAGGACTATGGATACAAATTTATTTGATTGATTTATTTTAATATGCAATGTAAACCACCACAGGTTTGGGGCTCTGCTGGGTTCAATCGGTGGAATCCCCTGATAAAAGGTACTTGTACTTGTTTTTTTTTTTTACATGTCGGACAGCAACCTAGCTCCTCAAAGAGAGAAAAAAAGAACCAGCCACTTAAAATAGAGATGGGCAGTGTGATGCCTGCACGGGTGTGTGTGGCTTTCATGGACGGTGTAGCAGCTTCGGTTGATTAATATGGACACGGTTAGCTTTCAGAATGTTGTGGAAAGCATGTTGCATCATGTCTTTGCCCCATGTATTTTAGCTTTTATACTATAGCTGGGCAGTAATGCATCCCTGAGTACCCCATGCAGTGATTACTTCTAGTAGTATAGTTTAGTGTAAAGACTTAAAGGTTAAATTGAGCTATATCTTATCAGGGGTTTGGGGGAGGATTTTATATCATTTTTGTGTCTGTTTTGTTTTTGAAGAGTGCAGTAAAGTTTAGCACAGTTACATAATCAAAAATCACCATTAAGACTTCATTTAATCAATAATATTGTGTTGTTTTGTCAAAAATACTTTTTTCATGTCATTTTCATGTCTATTTATACAACAAAGCTATTTTATTCCTGCTGTCAATATAATCATATTAGGAAACAGTCAAATTCAACCCCCCAATTGTTGAAAGAAAGACTGCTCCGTTGGTATAGGGGCTATAAATAATTAACTGTAATTAAGACCATGTACACATGCAGAATAAATTATTTAGGTAAGCAATGATGCATTGACCTACCCACCATGTCCCTGGATGTGATCTATCAAGATGATGGTAGAGATTTAGGGCAGAGGGTAGAGCGAAGGTTTGTGTTTATATGTGTGTCATTGGAGTGAGGCTAGAGTTGAAAAAGGGGAAAGCAGGAGGGGAGAGAGCCAGTGCAGGTCCTGTTATCAAACACACTGCCTCACATCATAGGTGCTCCAGGGTTAAGCCTCAGCCTCTGCCCTGTTAGCATGCACTGCTAGCTTAGCTCAAAGGATGCTCTCATACTCAGCTCCTATCTCTGCAACAGTGGGACTACAAGCCCTTACAGCAGTTCCCTGTTCCCTGGTTTTGGTATGTTTATGAGAGTGCAAGTAAAGTTTTTTTTGCCCTCCTTTGTTCTGAGTATAACTTCTCCCCTTTTCTCAACTTTGTCCAAAATCCTCTACAAAAAGACATGGGCCACTGGGAACATCAGCACATTTCAAATTATTTGATGTTAATAACAATATATTTGTACAAACACATGAGAGACTGCAGTAATTAATGAATTAATAATCACCAATGTGGATAGTGTTATCAATAATTGTATGAATAATGCAAATGCATAATGCATGACAGTTGCCTAAAGGCGGAATCTGGCATCTCTGCTTTTGTCCAGGGCATTGGCTCTACATGGTGGCAGAGAGACCTGATCAAATGTTGGCACACTCTGCACTCGCCTTACACCCAGCAGCCTGTCTTCCTGCAGTAAGACTCAAACTGGTCATCTCACTTTCTGATGTGATCTTCTTGGCAATGGGCCCTGGCCTTGTTTACAATGGTTTGCTTAGAGCAAAACCAGGAGTCGGCTCTGGAGACCAGGCTGGAAGTGTAGGAAGGGATCTGGGCATTAGCATTCTACCCGCACCCCTGCTTCATCAGAGCTAATAAGGGAGGCCAGCACTGGGGTCTTTCATCTAGATTAGGGCTCTTATCGCATGCCACCTGCATGGAGCAGACTGCCATTCATATGCAGATCTTGCCATAGAAGAAGTAGGGTGTTTCCTAACTCTGTCACTTCTCATTGCACCTTCGACATTTCCACCTGCATGGATAACCTTGTTGCTGGCATTCATTGGGATGTCTACCATCCCATCTAATTTCTTAAAATCCAGAAACCTTGCTTTGTAAGACACAGATGTGATTAGACATATAGAAGGTCTGGTAAATTTACTGTGCTTCTGATAGAAACATAAGAATTTGGGTCCTTTTAAGTGAGAAATATATGTGGACAAGGGCAAATCTTGCAACTTTTCTCAATGAAAATAGTGAGAATGCAGTGGAGTTGTAACAGACATCATACTTAAACTAAAACTCACAATAGAGCCTCAGAAAATTGGAGGAGTTACAGATCCAGGTGATAATTCTCTGTTGGTTCATCACCATGAGCACGTTGTCACATTGTTTTCACATTGTCATTTGATACATCGTTGCAGCTGAGGTATCAATTATAGCTGCTTTAATAAGTGATCAACTATATGGATGAGCAATTAAATGAAGTGTGAGAAACATTGCATCAACCTTCCTGTTAGAGCCCTTGGGGTAGAAGTGATTATTAGTGACTCTGAAAGGTTAGACGTGTTACAATGGGGTGCCAATAGAGACACAATGGAGAGCGTTGTGATGAATGGGTCTCTTGAGGTTGACTCAGCCAATCAATGTTTCTCGTGAAAACAAACATGTCATTAAACCCAAAGCATAGACCTCATTCTTTTGTTGGCTGCATATATGAAAAGATGCTATGTTGGTTGGTACCCATTTTGGCAGCCAACCGACCAATATGGACAGTCTTAGAGCTCTGACCTGAAAAATTAGACAACCGAATCTGAGGCTGGTTAAACAGCTGAGTTCAAGTGTTATTTTGAGGCATTGTACAGGGTTACTCTTACATTGTATAGCACTGTTGTAGCAGGGACATATGTACAGTGTGTTTCCTGGTTGTATTAGCTGGACATGGATGAGAAATTGGAGGTCCCCTCAATGGACCACAGTGAGTGATCAAATTGGCTGTCAGGGGGGAGGGAGGTGGGGGCATTATCTCCTCTAGACAGTGAGAAATGGGAGAGTGGGACATAGGGGGACACATTAATGAATAGGTGGGGCAACTTTTCTTTCATTTTTTTTTTCCCCAGATCTTCCCCTGGCCTGCCAAGGCCTCCCAGGTTTGTGCAATCTTTCAGTGTCAACATCTTTCTGTAAGGCTGATTCAATTAAGATTACGCCCGTTGCAGAGAGAGAGAGTGACAGGGGTCAGTTTGATTTTGCCGATTGGCTTTGTGCCTTTTGTTTTTTCAGCTCGGGTTACTGCTTTGCCTGCCACTCGTATCAAGAAGGATAAACTGTCTGTGCCCTGACCAGCTCTGTTGGAGAAAGGCCACTGCGGCACACCTATTTGAAGTCATGAGTAAATATATTACTCACTATGCTATGATAGATTATGCTCCAATGTGTGGGTTGTGTGTGTTTGTGTATATGTGCTCATGTGCGTATGTGGATTTTACTCTTTGTTTCTCTATATTTTTTCATGCTGGAAAAGGTCACATATCTGTGCTTATAAGCCTTCATTGAGTGTGTAAAATGTACATGTTATGCACGAATGGTTCCAGGCATCGATGCTGCTCATCTCTTCAGAAAACAAGGTCGTATTAACAGCAGTTTCTTTAAAAACATCCTTGTTTTTGTGTTCGACATTGTCAGGATATTGCAGCTAAAAGTGTGAGGACAGGTATTTGACCCAGCCAGTTACCCCTAATGCCTCAGACTCTCTGCTCCACCACCGTTTATCAGCACTCTAACATATGCAATTGTGAATTCTTCACCAATTAACCAGCAATTCATGACAAAACAGAGATTAATCCATTCAAAAAGCTCATCAGGGGACCCAAACAAAATTGCGTCTCAAAGGGTAGGACTGTGTGTGTATGTGTGTGCGTGAAGGGGTGGGAGGGGATGTTGCAGCATGCTGTAGCTTCAAAAAATAACCTTTATAGCCTCTAATAGACCCTAGGCCTGGCACCAACACAATGCATTGACCTCTGCTCCGCTGGGTCACCCTCCTCTGCTTGGGTTAACATTACACCCAGATTTTTACCCCACAGCTGCAGCTCATTACAATGACCGTAAAAAACCTAGGCAGGCAAACGAGGGGTGCAAGCCACCATTAAAGAGGTGAAGGGGACGATTGTGGGGGCGAATGGGGAAGTGGGTAAAGAAGTGGAGGCGAAGGTGGGGGGGGGCAGGGTGAGTGAGAGGTGGAGAATGAAAACAGAAGCGTTAAGTCATTAGGGTCCATTGTTGCGCTCAAACGGCCGCCACACAAGCTCTCTGTGAATGGGAAATGGAGCTTAATGACCTGAAAAGGAACTTCAAAAGCCGCGACAATAGATGAGAAAGGGCGGCCCCACTCGAATGTCACTCTGCCACTTATTGCTTAGTTGGAGAATGGCTGAGCTGTTTAGATTGGTAATGTGATGAAAGTAAAACTAGCTTCCTATGGAAATACCCCCCTGCCCCCCTTAGCTCATCGTTCTCTTTCAAATAAATAGTTGTGGGAGCAGTTTATTCACAAAAACTCATTTATTTGTAAGCACTGTTATGTTTTCACATTATTATTCAGTTCACTGTATTAAAATGTGAAGTGAGTGTGTGTGAGTGCTTGTGTGTGTGTTATCAACGGTTATCTGTATCAAGTACTTTTTGTGTTCTGTTGTTTTTGGTCAGTCTGGGGGATTTAAATTGACAAAATGCAAATGATATCTACTGTTTGTCTCACATGATACACACAGGTCATCCATGCATTGCCTCTATGTATTAGTTAGCAGTAACCAGCAGTCTGTTAGCTGGTTAGCGTCAGAGGCAAGTTGGCCGAGTTGCAGCAATTTAGCTGGTGTGTGAAATCGGGGGTGACAACAATGACTGCCATTGCCAGGCTTGTGTTGGTAGGAGACAGGATCAGCTGGCATGCAGCTTCTGAGACTGTCAGTCACTCAGCACCATATCTGCTGCCACACTGCAGCTGCCAGTTAGCATAGCGTGCACACTCGGACTACACCCTGCTGAAGTATCCAATGAGCCTCTAGCATCCACAGTTATGTTGCACGACCATATTGAAAAAGGTATGCAAGCAATCAGAAAGTTGAGCCGACTGCTGGACCAAGATGCAGGATTAAACATTTAATACTTCATCATCACATGAGTGCAGATACAGCTCAGGTTTAAAACAGATTAACAGCAGACATTATAACACAATATTATGCAATTGCAGTATTCATAGTCACACACATTTCAGTGATCTTAAAAAAGTAAAATTACTGTCATTTTGTTCATTTTCTTTCTCCAATTCAATGCTCTGGGGCAGACATGTTTATATTTTGCTTCTGTCATTGTGTAGCACTGGGCTGGATTTCTACCAAGCAGCAGCCGCTTCGGCTAAAAAATTAAAGGTCCAGTGAGTTGGTATTTAGGATGATCTATTTGTAGAATCTGGCAGAAATGTGATATAATTTTCATGAATATGTTTTCATTAGCGCTAAATAACCTGACAATATGAACTCCTGTGTTTTCACAACCTTACAGTGAGCCTTTAATGTCTGCAGAGGGAGCAGGTCCTCTTTCATAGAGTCTGCATTGTTGCAGCGCCATGCCTCTACTTTAGCATGGAGTAGCATGGACAAATCACTTTTGTGGCCACCTTAGCATCTTTCATACTGGACCTCTAAGATGATGCAAAAGTGCCAAAAGCTGCAGTTTCTCAGTTGGCCTCTTAAGACTGTCTCCAAAAGTGAGTCAATTTCTTTAGCGTTACATATAAAAACTCAAAACTTTACTATTGAAAAGATGTTTATAACCAGGTTCAAAAGCCGTTTCTTTTATCTCTACAGCCAATTTTCACATTACTTTCAACTGTATGGGAGTGAATTTTTAAGAGCTCACTTGTTTAAATTTTACTAAGTATTAAATTTATGCATAATCAAGTTATATTTGAGTAACGGCAGCTGCTTGCTTTTTAAAAGGTGTCACACTGTTATTGGTAACAATGCTCTTACTCCCCAGCTCCACCTTTTCTGCCAAATATGGTCACTTCTGGCTCCAAAAACAAAACAAGACAGTGGCAGCCATAATTCTAACATTTTTCTGTTAATAAACATCAGAAAAACTGAATTTAGCACAAATCTCACATGCAAAATGGTGGCTTTGTAAAACAACAACAACAACAAAAAGCCCCAAAGTTATTTTCAATTGTGTAGCCGTGGGCTGGTTACCAAGTTGTTGGTTCATTCACTGCTCCAAATACACTGTTGCCTGCAACCAGCCAACAGTATCACAAGATTTGTTTTGCATTCTTTGCTTGCCTCATTTTCATATAGTCATACTAGTTTTAGGATATCTGTGCTTACTTTTTGTTTTTAAGGGAACTTAAAAGTCAAACCCGCTTTTACTGTGACTCACAAGCTCTTTGATCTGACATGGATGCCATTTAATGAAGATAACTGGAGTCGCAGTGAGTAAACTTGTATTTGCCTGCAGCACCATGTTTGACAGCAGTCTGAGAAAATGGCAAATACAATTTGTTGGGAGTTACCAATTAGCCTGAGTGCCTTGCTCATGAAAACCATTTTTGAGAGAGTGGAATGTGCATGTAATTTTCTTTCTCCAAGATAGGAGTCATGCTACTAACCTAGCATTTGCAGTACTGCCTCTTCAACATATTGCAATCTCCTGAAAGACAAGTCACATTTGTAACATTCATATAAAGCAAAAATGCCACATATAGCTCAGTGTCAATTTTAGAAATGGATAAATCACAGTAACAGACAACATGTCAATAAAGTGCCTAGAAAATGAATTTTTGTGAATACACACTAATTTACCTGCAAAATCAAACAACTAGGCTTCTAGAATCTATGAGGATCACATGTCCAAAATATCTATAAGTCTCTTTGTTAACATCTTGCCACAAGGATACTGACATACTGTCAAGCAGAGCTGCCAATACAATGCAGTCTGTCCTGAGGCAATTGGACATGCACACACACATGCACATATGCACAAGTTACACGCACTGTGTGCATACACAAGCTTATACACATAAACAATTTGCTGTTTTGCCCAAGACTATCTATACTAGTCTGTTTATTTAGTGCTGACCACAAGCTTACAGATCTGGTCCGGCCAGCTCTTTTATTGTTGGTTCTTGTAATTATACACATCCCTAGTAACAGCAATGTGAGCTCATATGTTTATCTGAGCCAAATATCAGTAAAAATTGTTTCTCTTAAGAGCAGATTGGGATCCAAATGATTTACATTTCTCCATGGACAGCTTGGTTATCAAAAAAGTAAGTAATGTTTCTTTAACAGTCCTCTGTCAACATGTTTTGATTTTTTTTCTGTGTTAGTGTGATTGTTGTGTTAAGGAAGATAAAGACAGGACGTATTGGTAGAATTTACTTTGTTTCTCTCTTGTTGGAAATTTCTTGGCATGGCTGGCAGATCCGCCTAGCTGGCAAGCATAGAGACCCTAGCCCATAGTAGGTATGATGTGTTTCAAAGAGCGCTTTTGATGTGAACAAAGCAAACCAGTAAACGGCACTGGGAATAATCAGATATTACGGGGCTTTTATCCTTGCCCTGCGCAGGTTCATTAGGGATACTTGATTTTGGCTTTAGGCTAGCAACCAACGATGCACAGTAGGACACTGAGGACAACTTCACTGAAAGCTGAGCCTCCACCCCTCCAATGTGATTTATCATAAATTTAATTTCCCTAAACCAAACTGCAGCCGATCCTTCCTTGAGATTTGGCATTGATTGGACAGCCTGCACTCCTCCCTCCCTCTCAGTGATGCTGCTTGTATTAAGGAAAGGCCTTACCACTAATTACACCCTCCCAGTCTAATAGAGGCACCCTGTTAAACAAACAATTGATCCCCACTTTACACATGTACCCACGTTAGTTAAACACAATTTGCCAATTTGCCAAAGGCAACACAGACAGGAGAGGGAAAAAGAGAGGGAGGAAAAAGAGAAAAGGGGAGCAGAGGAGGGCGCCACTGGGGGCTCCTGCTATCAGAGGAGGAGGAGGGATGGATGGTGCACGGGTGGTGGTGGATGGGAAGGAGAGAGGGATGACGATAGGTTGTCCATTCGGTTCCTGGCTGGATCCCAGAGATGTTCGATGCTGACTCTTTCATCAATGCTAATTCGACTGCTTGAAAACTTCAAAGGACAATAAAGACTTCCAATGTCAGATAAGCGTGTGTGTACGTGCTGCCATGTGCATGTGTCTTAGTCCTTCTACTGGCCAATACATGAGTACAGTCTCTCAGAAGTGCAGTTCAAACAGTCTTAAGTGGTAAAAAATCCTTTTAGATGTTAAAATCTGGGGAGTTTATTCATTTTTTATAGCTTTCAACTATTCAAACAGCTTTGCCTGCTTTCTGCAGCAATTGGGGAATTTCAGGTTCACAGCATTCACATCTCAAGCAAATTAGGGTTAAGAGCATTAAATATTTTTTTTTGTTTTGTTTGTGATCTATGTATATGTATCCATGGCCCCATTCATGCTTAAAATAATTTCTCAGTGCTCATTTTACAAGTGTACACTCAAAAAACAGGTGTAAATGCACCGAGGACGCTGTAGGATCAAATTGCCCAGGTCACATTTATAGGGAATGAAGTGCGTGCATGCTCTACGCAGTGTAGAAAGAGTAAATACGTGGCTGACCATATTTCCGTATCAGGATCAGGGGCTACATGTATTATGCATGTAACACCTGACCTATTAAAATACAATTAAATCTGCCAGTGGCAAATAATTTCTGCAGGGTTTTAAATTTCATACCTTTTCTAGCTGTTTAACAGTATGCAGGTATGTATTTTGGTCTGTTTATAGGTTGTTGCCAGTTACTCATAAAATTACGCTGTATTAATAGACAAGTTGAATTCAGTCACAAGTGGTCACTTAAGATGCATTTCAGATGCAATCAGTTGCCAGTTAATACCTGATCTCCATCCTAAATACATTTCAGCTGGATCTGAGAGCAAGATGCACGATCTGAACAAATCATTTATGTTTTGACATAGCTCTGTGTCTGCTTGTCAGTGTGCGTGTGTGTGTTCATGCTTGGAGCAGGGTGAATGAAGGGTCTAAGTGAAGCTAACAGATTGCCTCGTTTGCCTTTTTGAACTGCCCAGCACGTTTGGTGAACAGGAGGGGAACAACAAAAGGTGTTAATGGCTTTATGGAGGCCCCATGCTGACAGATAGGCCATTATCTTCCTGATTCACTGCAGAATGGATAATAGCTCTGATCAGTTGCCCTCTTTATCTCTAGGGCCAAAGACCTGAGCGCTGGGTTAACATATCACTTCAGCCATAAAACTGTTAACAGTAAATATTATCAGTATGTAAACAACATCCGGGTTATATATAGGAAAAAAATACACATCTCTATTAGTTTATGTAGCAAACATTGTTCCAGTTAAAATGTACTCAGTGAAAGTTAAATGTGGTGTGTGAGCCACTTGTTATCATCTGTCTTTTAAATACTGAGAGTATTGGTGGCAGTCACAATTTTCTTTTTCCTTGGCAGAACATTAAAGGTGGACAGGTATACACACATATGTGTATTGTGTAAATTAAAATCCCTAACGTGTCTGTTTGGTATTTGTTTTTCCCAATACATAAGCCTTTTATTCTGTTTTACTGCAATGCAAACTTTTTGTCATTCCTTTGTCAGATGTGACATTGTCTGTGTAGCGTTTGCCTGCCTGATTAGCTTAGCACATAAAGTGTGTGTGTGTGTGTGTGTGTGTGTGTTTGTGTGTGTGTGTTTGTGTGTGTGTTTGTGCATGAGGAAGGGGTAGGGCAATGTTGTAAACTTATCAGCTGGTGATGACTTTCCACACAGCTCTAAGACAACTTAAGCCCTCTCTAATTACGGCACATCTGTTGCAGCAGAGAGGTATTCTTGTCATGTGGTTTAACAAATACTTTCGCATTCAGAGGAGTACATACCTAATGAGCCTCACAGCCCAGGGCAACTCACATCTCCCCACTAAGATCAAAAAACCTAACCTCTATGCAACACGCACACTCGTACAGACAGACACACCTACACGTGAAAAACCACACAACCACAGAGGAACACTGACACATGCACATTGAAAAACACAATACACAGCCACAGCAAGGCACAGACACGACACACACACACACACACACACACACACACACACACACAGGCACAAACACATACACACACCACAACAACCTGTTTTTCAAAAAGAGACAAGAACATATGATTCAAATGAAAGGAGTCAAACCAAGAGCGGGTACGTGTTTACACTCTCTGACAACGTTCTGAAGGTGTTATCAAGGTGGAAATCAAACAACCCGTCTGCTCTAATTATTACCTGCCCTAAATAAAGAGAGGTTGTCTTTGCAACCTAGGGGATGAAATAGGTTGAAGAAAATAACATCAAGAAGCAGATGAAGAATACACCCACAAGGATATCTGGCAGTCAGTGTAAACGTGCTAAGGTTGTGCTATAATAACCCAGTAAGCTGGCTGTAATGATTGCTGGGGAGACAGGGGATAAAGTGCTTGTCTCAGACTGCTGGAGTCGCTCACAACAGGTGCTAGAAGCACAGACTACAATCCCCGCTGTCCAATCACACAGCCGCTGTGACTGAGGGGTGGAGGCAGTTATGACTCCATTACATCAGTGGATGGAAAGCCGTGAGGGATATTGCAACCTGCAATATGTCAGTCAGAAGCACATCTGCACATGGGCCTAATAGAAGATAATGAGACATCATCACCACTAAGACAACATGGCACACATACAGAAAGAAAACTGAGCCCGGCTCATCCAACCAAACGGGGAAACTAGCGCTGTTTATCAAACAAATTGTCCTAAAAAAGCCTTAAATTGTTTTCCCTGCAATGTTTATCTTAAGGCTTTAGTCAATGGCTGCTGCTGGATCTGGAGTTGGGCATGACATGGGTTTAGCATATGGTTCACTGCAATGCTGAAGCTTAACTCCAGCTTGTGGTTTCTGACTGTCAACCTCCTTGGCTTAAGCTCCATTTTCCAGAGACATTCAAAATGTCATTATGAGATATATTGCAAAAAAAAAAAAAGACACACTCACACGCATGCATACACAATCTCTCTAACATGTGCGCAGCCTCACACACTAACACACCATCACGCACATAATGGCACGCATCCTTGCACATAAGCACACACACGTGTTTCCTGTCTGTATCCGCCTTAACACCATGTGTCTTCCGTGCGGCTAGTCTTCTTTCTCCTTCTACACCCAATTGCTGCACTAATATGGCTGCACCCCCTAAAGATACAATATACGCTTATTGGCGAGCCACTCTATTAGTGACACAAGGTCACACTGTGAAAATATTAAACTTATGAAGGACCTGCACTCTCTCCGCACCCAAATATGCGGAGAAAGCACAAAAAAGGTGTTGTGTCCTCTGTGTATGATTATATCTTCTTCCTTCATCCTTCGAGCAGTGACCCAAAGGCCACTATTTTATTGGTCTCAGATGCTGACTGCCTCACAATGTACAAAAGAGCCCGTTATTCCAGACCAATATTAAACCTGGCCTTCGCATGCAGCATTATCCACATGACACGCACATACACACACACACACACACACACACACACACACACACACACACATGAATGCATAACACATACACAAAAAAACAGTGTGTTGTGTGTGCCTGGGTTCCGGGTGTGGATGACTGTAAGCAGCAGAGTCTGGATTGTTATAAGGAGAGCTATGGCCTCTTCATCCTGTCAAAGGTTATGACAGGCTGACAGAGAAACTGCTGTGTCCACCTCCCGTGTTCGAAACCATTATACTTGCCATGAAAGAATGCTTTCAATCTAACGTGTCTGTTTGAGTACAGGGAGGCGTACAGTATTGTCACATGTTGAATGTTTTAGCCAAGCATCAATGAGTGGGTGAGGAGGTGGCAAGGATCTGAGTGTGCTGATGCCTACAGTGTGAAGGCTCACTGTATATCTGCATATCTGTGCATGAGTGTGTGTGTGGTATACACTCTTGCCAAACACACACACTTAAGTGCATGTGTGCATGTGTGCCTGCGTGCGTGACCCCGTTGCCTGTGTGAATGTGGGTTTGTTTGTGCAGACAGTATGTAAGTTTGTGTGCATGAGCAAATTGAGTTTGTGTGTGTGTGTGTGTGTGTGTGTATGTGTGTGTATGTGTGGAGTTACAGCTATCAAATACTTTTAAAAGCTTGATTTCCCCGGGGAAATGACAGAGGTCATCTCATCGGCGAGGGATGAAAACAACATTTGCATCCGATTGGTCACACCCACGACATTAAAGTTTTAGCCAGACAAAAACATGTCAAAGAAATTTACACCGCCGCACTGACAGCCCTACAGACCCGCGGACACAGCCCATTGCCACTTCCAATTATTAAGGCTACTTTTATTGTGTGTGAACTCCATATTCCACATTACCAATAAAAACATAACAGGGAGGAGATATTTTTTCTTTGTCACAGGCATTATCACCCTCTCCATCCGTTCAGTGTGTATCAAGCTGCCAATCAGAATTAGGGAGTGGGCTAGCAGTCGTGAGATGATTCGCCTGGCTCAACCCCCATGCATGGATTTAAATAATAAAAGAGAGATTTCTCTCAAGGCCCTGAGCGCCGTGCCAATAAGAGAGCGGGGAAAATGGGAAAATGGCCGTGTGCAATGAGAAATAACTGCAAATTGAGGGTATAATGAACATGTTTAATATTTCATTTCTCTGGATAGAAATATCTATACTGGGCAGCTTTTTTTCTTTTGCTCGCCATTTGGTGGAATTAGGCTCTTTTTTGGCCTCAGAAACCATAAAAGAATTTCAACCAGCTGCTGATTCTGAGAGAAAGGAAGAGAGACAGACAGAGTGCCTGCTGGTATAAAGACAGTAATGATTTACAATTACACAACACACAATCCCATCATTGCGAGCTGTCTCCCAGTCTCATCGACAGCCGATCAAAAGCTCATATGAGTGTTGGCCTGATGATGAGAGATTTCCCTCTCGCTGTGAAGGGTGAGCAGTGATATTCTCTATACGCTGAAGTAATCACTACCCTTTTTGCAATACTCAATACCACGTATTACCCATTACCCCTTCAAAGTAGAGCTCTCTCTTTTTACCTTTGCTGTTCAGTCTGCTCTGGGCATATATTCTTTCTGAATATACATCATCATCACATTTTTTCATATTAGATATTCCACACACAGTATGTGACTTTTAAAGCCGAAGCCATCTTGATATTTTATCTGTCAGCATGAATAGATACAAGGAGAGGTTTTATAATAATGATATCGGTCTCATGTGTCCTTAAGCTTTAGGAAATCTATTAATATGCGGTCACATGCATTTCTCCTGCATTTTATAGAACCAAAATTGCATGAAATCTTCTTTTTGACAGTACAGTACTGGGAGCTCTCATGTTTTATTTGTCATAGGCCTGAGATCACTACATTTTTGTTTAAAAAGTTTCAAGTTCAGAGACTTTTCCATGTGCCGAAAATTGGAGAAAATGGCCACAAATATGTATCCTAAGTGAAAACAGGTTGGTCTGGCTGTTTATCTTGCCTTTAGTTCACTTCTTATTTTGACTGGGAGACTTCAACCAGTGCCAGGACTGGCGAGACATTTAAAGGGATTTAGCCAGCCAGTACACATTATTTACTCCTATGGATAAATACACTTGATAGTTTTCCCTTTTTTATATGAATATTCAGGTCAACATAAAACTCTTTAGTCATGCCTACTGTTCTGGTTAATGCACCTCTCTGTTAAAATGCTTTAAATGAATAAACGTCAGAACCGTTGTTTGGCTTCTTTAATGAATGAAACAGCTGTGATAGAACATCAAAACTATAGGACATCCTTGTTTAATTTAAAATACCAGAGAAAAGGTTAACATTTGTCAGAGTAATCAGGCACAATCATAACAGTTAAATGCTTCATTTAATCTTCTTCAGGGACCATTATGCTGGGCACAAATCCCTGTGTCTTTAATATCTAACACATTCAAAACTCTTTGGGAAGATGTGATTTTCTTTTTTGGGCACCCGCAGAGTTGTGCAAGTGACTGAGGTACACAACTCTTGGAGGCAACACCTTTTTCAATAATCATATATTTGAGTTGGCAAAGCTCTCCCAGCAACTTTTTGTATCTGCCCATTTGCGGCCCAACACCATGCTAATGAAGACGTCAGAATAGAGGTACCAGCAACATTAATTGCCTTACATGAATAATAATTATGATGATGGTAATGATCATGTCTGTCTGTTGTGAGCAAGCATGGATTAGCATTACTTGGTATTAAGGTATTGCGTTCATTAGACGTCCTGAATAGATGCATTAGGCTTGATGTTTTTGCTATAAATCAGCTTCAAAGGAAAGATCTCAGGCTGCATTTGGGGGAATGAGGTCAAGATGCACACCATTAATTCAACAGCTCCCAACACACAAACTAGAACAGAGAGACCAATGGGCCCGAGCAGTTAAAAATTCATTTTTGCTTGTCCTGAATTTGTGTACTTGTGATTACTGACTTACTCTTCTTTTTTTTTTTTTTTTTTGGCTTTACTTTTAATCTTCCGTCGAGTCATGAATTATTCATCTCAGCATTTCAATATTAAACGCATGTATTAATTTCATTTATCATCTGCAAAAACAAGAGGCAAAAACAAAACTGCAAACTCTCACAAATCTTCAGTGTTGCTTTAGTCAGTCTCATGAGAAGACAGTAGACTTTTTACTATTAATTTTAAGTTCCTATGCAAGCATTTATAAAATAAATACAGCAAGATTAAAACCATGCCCTTTCATTTGGAAATTGCTTAGCATAATAGTTGTAATTAGTGAGATGAAAAGACAATATTATTTGAAGAAGCTAAAAGCAATCATTGCCTGGCAAGTTAATGCCTCTCAAACTTAAACTACAGGGATATCAGTTAAGGGCGGGAGGTAACTTCTGCTTTTCATTCCGATCCAAAAACAGCCAGGTTAGGGAGGAGTCCGGTGTCAGCCCATCCCTACACTGTGGAGATTCAGGACAGAGACATGCTAATCTCCCCTCTGAGGGTTAGTTAGTACACAGTCATCAGCGGCGTCTCAGTTTTTGCACGGATTGTTTGTGTGAGGTAGAGATACCTCCACCTTCCAGGCCTCTTCCCCTGTTGTGTTCCTCTGTGATCTTGCAGTCATGTATGTGATTGGATTTTGGCTCAACAAAAACCTGAAATTACACACCTATTGTGTTTCAGTTAAGCCCGCTTTCACTGCGATAGGGGCAGGCTCTGCACGGCTCTCTTCACTGCCGACTTTTGGGATCCCGCCCCTTGTCCCTTCCAGGTTGTTGATAAAAAGGATAACAGGATTAGGTAAGGGTTTCTGGAAAAGCATCGATTGCCATATTTGGCGGGCTGGTAAATAAAGGAGTTACGACATGGGTCAACGGCTACGTGGTGAGGCGGGCTCGGCCTTTACCCTGCGCGAGGAAAGATGGCACCTTGGCAGAGCAAGGTGACGGGACTTGGGAGACGGAGGATAAGAGCTACTCACCATCTTCTGAACCACACTCAGGGACCCTGACACTGCACCATCTGTGACACTACCCCCAGTCCCCTCAGGCTATGCTTATACTCATCACAGAGATGCTGATAACACAGGGTGTGACTAACACGCCATACAAATCTCCACATCCCAGGCACAGAGAGGAACAGAAAGAGGGGGACACACTTGCACAGACACATAAACACACTTACATGTAGACTACATCCACTATTATAACCAGTCGTCAAAAGGCAGGTTGCTCTCAGATTTCAGAGGCGTGTGGATATTGGTCTGAGATGAGTGGGTGGGCCCAGACAGGCTAATGACAGGGTAAGAACTATGTATGTTAAGTAATATGTAATTAAATCAGAAACAGAAAATACTACAAACGTGCAGAGGCAGTGAAAAGTAAGTGGGAGGAGCTGAGAGCTGAGCTTTAATGGGCCAGAATTTTTTTTTTTTTTTTTTCACAGGTCTCTTGGTTTTATTTTTCTGAGGTGTATATATATGCATCTGTGTTTACAGCTTTTACAATTTTTTTTTTTTTTTCACCAAAAAATAGCCTTCAGTAGAAAGATTGTTAGATAAAGTTTTACTGCTTGGGACAAAGTTAGAAAGTAAGTTAATAAAGTTAATTATTATGGACAAATTAAAGCTAAAATCTGTAACATTACGCCATTCCAGTCAAATGATAGACATTCTGTATAATATGTTTGTGATTTAAGTGAACCGACACATATAAACAGAAATTTATACTCAAAAAAAAACAAAAAAACAACTTGTTTTCTAGGAGCCGTAATGCGTAAACCTTGATGCACTGCATTGGTGCAGAGGTGATTATGAGGACTATGTTCATGTATTTTTAGCATCAACCTCAGATCGCCTCTGATAGGGACAGTGGACCACAGAGAACACAACACGGATGCACACTTTATTTTCTTCACATCCACTGCCTGTTACAAGAAAATGAGGTCGGAGCTCGGGAAATAAACGCTGACCCCCTCTGCTCCCCCCTTAACATCTTACACACCTTGAGTGTGTGTGTTTGCGTGCGTTTGTGTTTGTGTATTTTACCTGCAACATACAAGGTGTGTTCTTGCATCCCTGATCTTGTTCACTTAACTGTCTGCAAGCTCCACTGTAGTGACCTCCCACCTCCAAAGCATGCACACACACACACACCCGCACACACACACCTACACACACACTCACACTCCTGACAAACAACACACAGACTGCTCTCCTGGTTGTGTTTCCTCATCCTTAGCTTCATAGTGGTTCCTCATTATGAAGACACAATGGGAAGCAGCGTCTGCCTGGGCCAGTAGCACTAAGCATAAATAATGCAAGGTCAATGTCTCTCCTCTCTCCTTTCTCTCCTTTTTCCCCAGGGGAGGGGGTGGGATCTAAAGCTCTGACACACCAGCAGGTCCCTTTCAGCCCATTTATAAGCTGTCTGTCCTCTCAACTTCCTCTCTTTTCGTTTTTGGTCTCTGCTCTTCTCTTTTCTTCTCATCTTCTGTTTCTGTACTTCATCTGCCCTTCATCCTTTTCCACTGTTTGCTCTTCTTTTCATTTCCCTATTTGGGTCTGCACCCTCTGTCCTCTCCTCCCTTGTAATCCACAGTCCTGTGTATCGCTCTCTTGTTCTCCATCCTTGTCCCCTTGTCTCCTCATCTCCTCATGTCACCATTTACCCTGCTTCCATTGTCCTCTCACACCTTTTGCTCAAATACTCCTTTACCTTTACTCTTTCTGCTCCTCCATTGCCACCCTTTTTCTTTTTCAACCTTCTCCCACTCATCATGTCCACCTTTCCTTTACTCTGTCTGTTTCTCTCTCTTGGTTACTCTTTGCTCTCCTTGTTTTCAGAGAAGTACATCTTGAAAAGTGGAGGGGAAGGAGGGGATGGGGAGGTAGGGGGGGTGAAAACAAGGCTCCCCAGAGCCAGAGGGACAGCTTATCCTTATCAGGCTTCAACCTGCTTATTAGATCCTCCAGGACACGCCACGCTCTTCACTTAGACAACACCACCTACCCCCTCCTCCATCTCCATCTCTCTCTCTCCTCTATTCTTTCTTTCTTTCTCCCTCCATCTAAGGCTTTAATGCTGCATCTTACAACAGCACTGGAGGAGATAGCAGGTGAAAACAGGGCCTTGGCCTGGAACAGCACTGTCACATTGTTTCTGTATTGTTTATGAGGTCTTGACATAAAAAGTGCTAACACTTTGATTGAACTTATTATTATTCCAATTCATTTGATCACTGCAGCAACACAACTGTCCCCTTTCACTTAGTGGCTCTTTTTGCCTAATGTGTGGTGTCTCTATGAGTGTATGGAGGATGTAGAGAGGGAGGAAAATAGATGAAAGAAAGGCTGTGCATGGTCTCCAAACAGTCATTTGCTTCTTCTCCCCCACTGCAGGTCAAAGACAGCCAGGCCAGGAAGCCCCATCCTGCTCCTCAACCATCTGCCGTGCCCCAGGAGCTGCCAGGATCTACCCCCACAGAGCCTGTGAGCAGCAGCCCTGCTTACTCCTCCACCCACCCACAATCCAGCACCCAGCACCCAGTCGCAGGAGGAAGCAACCTGTCAGACAGGGATCTGTGTTTTAGGAGGACATGGACCGGAAGGTATAATGTGTGTGTGTGTGTGCCTCAGGCTTGGGTTAGGGCATGTTAACACACAAAAACACATAAGTGGGGATGTCCACAAGCAGACATGACAATTTTTTTAATAAATACTGTGTCTGGGGATATAATAATGATGGTTATCCCGAGTCAGCAGCAAGAAAATGACGAGTGTAATTTTTGCACCAGTATCAAAGCCAAGCAAGAGGACTGCTTATCTCGATATGTGCGTGGGTCTGCACCATCCAGAGGCAAGAATAGACGAGGGGGCACATGGTGAGTGTTTCTTGGAGTAACTGTAAGCCACAGGCAACCCTCCTGCTGCCTGCCCCCAAACCCATGGAGACTTAGTTGAATGCCAGACCTCCATGTGGAGTCTTAAGATAGACCCACTCAGGCAGCAACAGCACAGGGTATCATATCTCTGAGATCCTTACCAAAGACAAGACCCCAACAAAGCGCCCTTGCAGAGATTTACACCAGCCTCTCAACCAATGCAGGGGGGGGTCGACTGTGGACGTACACTTGCACGCCATCTGATTAGTGACATCCATCATATCCTGACGAGGGGGACTCCCTCTGAAAATAAATGTATATTTAGGAGCCTTGCTGTGAGGAAGTGGGGTTGTGGGATCTTGTTACGACAGCCACTCCAGAGGCTAAAATTAATGGCTCTTAGGCCATCACCGGAGTGACACCCAAGCCCTCGGAGAGCTATCAGCGAGCGGCAGTGGAGAATTCCACAGCTCGCCACCACGTCCACACCAATCCTCACTACCATGTCGAAAGCGTCTTAACAGCTGTCATTCACAGGGCAAAGCATGATGGGAGGTAAGGGTATCCACACATGCTAATTTGCTGTAACAATATGGTATAATTACTCCTAAGCAGTTTTTGACAGAATCTCTATCATACAGTGACAATGTGAGTTAATGATTGCAGTTATGATAATTATTAATTAATGTTTTTCCTGATATCAAAGAGGAAAATTACGCTGAATATGACAGATGCTTAAACAACTACAGTCTCTGATGTTACTGTTTCAGTGCAGACAGAGGAGGACATGATCTTTTAAGTAGTCATCGATCTTAAGTTTGCAGTAAATTCCTTTGTTTGGTACAAACTCTTTTACTGTCATAATAGACAGTTCTTGCGAAGTGAAACAAGCCTATGAGTTGATCTTTTTTTCTGAGAGATAATCTTTAATCTGTGTCCAAGAGTTCAAACAGAACTCCTTTGGGAGAGTTGAAATACTCCTCTCACAGAGAAGGGGATACTGCAAACATATGGGGTTTATCTCAAGCTTAAGTGCAGTCAACACTTGCCGAATGTTAAAATTTAACACCAGTTTGTATCTTAGAAATTCTTTCACGATATTGTCAGAATATGCACATCTTTGATATCGCACTACAGATAAATCTCCCATTGCAGGTCTGACGTGTGCAAGCCGAACAGAAAGCTTTCTCTGCAACACAGTGTTTTGTGTGGTCTACAAAAGTGTTCAACACAAGCCAAGCGGAGTGTCGGAGAAAAAACTCTGAACATGGGTCCTTGGTAGAAAAAGGTTGAGATGAGTGTTCCTTGCTCTAGTGGGATTTCTTCCTATTGATCACAGAAGAAATCAACACCACACCCAAAGGTGAGCCGAGATAACGCGTGGATTCAATAACACAACCCATACACACACATGCACACCCTCTCTATCTCTCACAGGCACACATAGATCACTTGTTTCAAACACTCACACATATATCCAAAGTCTCTCTGTGGTTCTCTCTCTCTCTCGTCATCACACACAGACACACACCGATGCCCCTGTAGGTGCAATACACTCGCGCCATCAGATAGTGTTAAATGGGGAACTAATGACAGCTGACAGGAGACAGACCAATTAAACCTCATCAATTCTTGCCTCCTCTCTCTGAGCTGCCAGCAAACACTCCAATCAACAGCTTGATCAGTCATAGGTGACACTACAACAAAATGACCACACAAAATCACCGAACAACAAGAGGGAAGACTTATAGCCCCTCTACGCCTGAACAGGAGGGGGTCTCATCCTTTGGTGGTGGTCAATGAACCTGGTCTGAAAGGTCATCTAGGTCTGCTGGATCCAGTCAGGCTGAGTCTCGACTTCACTGAAAAACATCCAGGTCAAAGACAAAGAAAAATAAAAACAAAAGGCCAAGTTTTGTAGCATGTGCAGTCCAATCACATCAGACGGTAAATGTGTTTATAGCTACTTTGAACAAGACAAACATAGAAAAATCTGCTGTCAACAACCGGGCCAAGATCTGATTCATCATTAATATTCGGTAATTACAACACACACTTCTGGACAATTCTTCCATGGAAGACTTTCATGGTGTTTCGCTTTGTTGTAACAAGTGACACATGCAAAAACTGTTTTGCACAGAATGAAAACAGGGAGCTGAAGAGAGAGGGTCTAATCTGTCTTACTTTCTAAACCTTGACATGTTGGACTGAGCATTTTGTAAAACTATAGTAACTGTCTGATGTGACCACTCAGTTCTAGTGTCATGTTTTGGGGATTTCTGATTCTGTTCAGCCATCTTATACGCCCCTCGACTGGGGTATAACTGTGCCCTAAATTCTTACAGGAGCTTTATAGGTTCTGTCTCTCCTCATAGTATTTTAGTGCCCTGTAGAGTGTTCTTGTATCTGTTAAGCTCTCAAACTCATGGGTCTATCATTCAAAATGGCTGTTTTTATTTATATCTTATCTTCAAACTTTTACCCACTCGAAACATGTCATATTATGATAGTAGTTTTTTGCAGGGCAGCGGCCAGGATTTTGGAAAGACTGAAACAGCGAGTCCTAGTCTCCCTAAGGCCATTTGGAGCTTTAATGCAGTGTCACTTTATCACAATTATTATATTTTTCTTTTTTTTGTGCTTAAATTAAGATTTATCATGTATTGAAAAGAATATAAGTAGGTTAATAGTTTGTGAGCTTAGATGCTGAAACCAGTTGCTGCATCTATTTCTGTGGTGATGCTAGTTGTTACTTCTTTGATCAGGTCAGGTGGAATACAGTCTATGGAAGGCAATACCAAGGTATGTCATTCATGGTATCTACCAATTGCTCTTTGAGAGAAAGGCTGTCTATTACAGGAGCACCCCATCTTATTATTACCATTCATATAAAGACCTGAAAAAAATACTCAGACCTCTCTGACCTCAATAGTAGCTAGAGGCCAGGTTACTCAGGTTTTTTGTGTCTGAACACCAAATTCTCTGGCACTAGCAAGAAAAACAAGGAAATTTTATTCAAAATCAAAATGCATAAGTATCTTTTATTCATCTATATTAATAATGAAGTCAGCACATTTGAAGTCTGGAGCTACCCAGAGACAACAATGTGTGAATATCCTGGTAGTAGTTGCACATTGCTTGGAAATCAAAAGTTGCATTTAAAATCCATGTACACCAAGAGAAACTTGAACCTTACTCTGTTGTTTATTTTACTATAGCGAAACCCTAAGTGCAAAAAATATCTCCAGCACAAATGTTGGCCCCACGGTGCACCAAACTATGTCTGATGTCTCCATTGCTGACAAATAGGCCTCCAAAGGACAATATATTTGGATCTTTTGATCACAACATATGGGCTCTAGCTGTCACAACTCTGACCACAAAAGTGAGCAGCAGATACATCCACAGACCCTCGAGGTGGATCCGGCATATTTCTCCCTTCGCATTGGAAATCAATGAGCAGCAAATTATTTATGGAAAATGTACGCTGTGTTGAATTACTGTCACTGGAGACCATGGGGATTTATACAGGAGCCTGACCACACAAATCATGCCTAGCCAGCACCTGCAAAGTGACAGGTGACTCATTCTGAGGCATGGCAGATATGGATGTATGAGTCTGTGTGTGGTTGTCTGTGTATACTGAAATGCAACTTCCATTCATAACTTAATTTCCTCTCCTCAGCTCGAAACAATAACAAGAAAAACTTGGGCAAAATCTATTACAATAGCCCTTTGTTTTCCTTAAACTCTCATGTGGCCACTGCAGCTCCCTGAAAGATGTGTTATCTTCCCCTGTTGACCCACTTAGGCCACTGTTGATATATGTATTGATTGTATCTGCTGTGGCTGTCACAACAGAGACTCACGATAAGCAGGGATGGAACAGGCCAATCAAGGTTGCATGCAATATCCTTGCTGCTAGAAAATTAATACCTGGAATACCTTTTTACAGCGCTTCTCTTACATGTTAAAAGAGTTGAAATCAGGTCAGGGAAAACTTGTTCAGAGTATCAAGATGACACTGGGCACCATTTCAGGTAAAAAAAAAAAAAAAAAAAAAAAAACCAAAGCAAAAAAAAAAACATTTCTCTAGTAAAGACTTTGCACAAATACAGTCAGTATAGTCAAAGTCTGACATTTCAGGGAACATAAAGGTAAGAAAAAACCTTTTTGAAAAGCATGGATCTTTTATTTAACTTTTAAATATAGTGAACTGTTTTCCTTTAAATTAAAAAAAAGACACAGAAATAAGAAATTGATGAATGAATTTTAAATTAATATCAGAATTAAGAAATTGATATAATTTTCATTAATTTAAATTCAAAGTAACTTGTACCCTGATTCATTTTATAATTCTTACTTTTACTCGAGTAGATTTTTCAAATGGTAATATTTACTTTTACTTAAGCCACTTTTTATGGAAATAAGTGTACTTTTACTTGAGTATGTACCCACCACTGGTCAGAATTTGAGTCTTTTGTGGGAGGCAGAGGTTATGACAAACAGGAGCGTGGGCCAGAGGGCAAAGAGGCCTGTACGAGCTGATTTACGACAGTCAGAGTGAAGGGCGCAGGGTGCCCTGCTCTCTCTGATCACAGCTTCCGTGTTGTCTTTCCTTTTTTTTCAGCTGTTGGGATGCTTCCATCCCACAAGCTGAAGCTGACAGATCCATATACTTTGCCCCTCCTTTCAGCCAGCTGCCACCCATCCACCCCCTACCTTGCTTGGAACTACATTTATCATGTTCTCACATTATAAATCACTGTGGTTAAAGTGAGTCTGATAACTGTAGCATCACTGTCAAAAGCTGGCTCTCCTAATGTGCCTGCTAGACAGCCCTGCATGCCTTCAGACCACCCTGAACATCCGCACTCTCTCTTAACAGGGTACCACTGGGATACAGCGGGAACATTTGCTTGGCTACTAATTCAGCTGTTAGCATAACTGGCTCTCAAAGATTTGACAGTCTCCTAACACGGTAAAATATGAACAGTGAGCCTGAATGCCCCCACAGGATCTTGACAGGGTGTTACACTGTCAAAACAGCCGAGTTTCAGTCGCTACACAATCGTCATTTCCAATTTCCTTCAGTCAGTCAAGATCGAAGACAAACTGTGAAAACACAACAATTACCCTCCCTTTAGTGGGAAATCTATGCAACAAGCACATGGGCATGTTTGTTTAAACCTGCCTGGAACAAAAAATCAGTGTTTATTCAGGAGACAGTTGCAGAGCAAAAGCCCAGTTTGACATAATTTTACTAATTTACAGGGGACTGATGTCAATGCAACTGCAGGGTAACTCCGACTCTCCATATAAACAAAAGTAATAAATTATTAGAAATATGGTAATGAAGCTTTGCAGCTAGAGTTGCAATATTAAAAGCACCCCATGTACTCATTGTTTATGAAGCACTTATTTAAACTTCTGATTAGTTTAATTAATAGATAAGCAAAATTTAAATTCCCAGATGAAAGAAAAAAAAATGTCCCTCGTGGTAACAACAAACCTACACAAAACTAAAATTCTCAGATATAAAAATAGAAAGGAAGCAAGTGATGTCGTCCTGTGAATTATGAGCATAACGATCACTGGTTGAAGCCCTGACTACACAAACAGGATGTGTCATGGAGGACACATGGGGGTCTTCCAGCCTGGGGATCTTCCTCCACACTGCTTCTGTAGTCAGATTTATCATCCAGTGTTTAATGGTTGGAGTTTCAGTTTGAGAGGGGGGGGGCAGCAGGCTACGAGCAGGCAAGTTTGCATTTACATGTTTTCTTTTCTTCCCTTTGAAAAACAAGGGGATTTGCAGGTTGCCCGAGTCCATAAAGCTGTGAGGAGAGAGCTGCAGCCACATGTCTGAGGGGTAATGCGATCCCCAGGGGCTGACCGCTGTTAACTTTTATTACTGTAAATACTCTCTGTTCGCTTCTGTCCTGTCTCACTCAACCCCTGGCTACTTTTATGTGCGGCTTGTGTTTGATTAACCTCCGGGATACACTCTAGACCCATTTGTAAGTACCCAGTTTACACATAAATGGGTGCAAAATGCACCGCCGTAAAATAGGTATAAGCATGTAGACAGACAGACATAAATATGGTTTTAGTAAAGGTTACAAAAACATGAGTCCAGTGTCAACAAAGTTCCATTTGTGACATTGCTAGTGCAGATACTCATGCTGTGTATAAAGTCTCTATATACAGAGAGAGAGTCAGAAAAAGGTGCATTCTTAATCACTGGTGGGCTTTCATTCACAAAACATAAAAACTGCAACATACAAAGAGACACACTGTACACTAATACAAATGCATACATTTATTTACACTGAAAAAAAGCCACGTGTTAATTAAAGGTTTAGTATGACGGAAGCTTCTGGAAGTTTATTTATGGAGTCTGTTTGATAGCAGGAGATGTGCGTACAGACAGACAATCAGACAGAGAGTCAGACAGACAGACAGGGCTGTGTGGGGAAGATCAGTGAGGTAGAGAGCCCTGATTGATAAACTCCCTATCTGGCTATTTACGATCTGGCTGCAGAAGAGGCAGGCTTCGCCAGACAGAAAAGCAATTAATCTGCAAACGAGCTGGGGAACAGCCGGCCTGAGCATTGGAGCCTCCTACCAGCGTCGCTCTGGAGGGGAGATAAGGCTGCAGACGGCTATTTATTGTACATTTTAATTAAGTGCTTGTTAACGCTAGTTATCTTAACAGTCACAAAATTACCGTTGTAATGCATTTAGTTTGAGGAAAAATGGAGAGGGCTGGAGCACTTTATGAAAGCTGGCACAGCTTGCCTTCATTTGAAATCACAGGATAAATTCAGAGGAGGCGGATGCCACAATGATCTAAGCTCAAGCACTAATGGTTATTTAATATGGCCATCAGCGGTCCCAAGTCCCCAGCATACGGCACTCGCACAATAGCCTCCAAACCCTCTTTAACACTTATTTGAGATGACAGGAAAAATGAAACCGTTTGTGCTTTCAATGGAAAAGCAATCATTGGTACATTATACTCCGCTTGCCCTATCATGCTAATGCCGGGTAAAAATGTCACCAAATGTATTTAAAGGGCTGATGGAGTGTTGCCGTTTGATTCCTGCTGCCTGCCTGATTAATAAAAACCTTCAATTTGTATGTAAATGCAACCTGGGGCTCATATCATCTGCACACCTGCACCTGGAGAAAAATAATAAACTCAAGTTTAATGTGGCAATTATGAGAGTTTATGGGGATTGTGGGGAAGAGGGCGGCAGAGGAGAGGCTGGCTTGATGAGAGGGCTCTCAGAGGGGAGTGGGCCGACCCGGACCAGCCCGCTACAGGAATGACCTGATGCACAAATATAACCCCAGCTCACAGAGCTTACAACAACATGCACAGCTTCACAACACGGGCTGGTAGCGGGGATTAGGGCACAATTCATGCTTTGCTTCTTTTTTTTTTATTATTAAAATGATTATTGATTTGTTTGCATTATTATAAGCCACTGTTAAAATGAATTGTTTAATTTTTTTAATAGCCAGGCACAATAAAATAAAGTTATGAATCCTTGGCATTTTTTGTATAGTATTGAGAACTTAAGTCTGTGTGTTACTGTATTTTGATCTCTATCAGTCTGCAGTTCTGTACACAATATCCTCATGGTTCATTCTGTGAAGTCTTGCAAATACTTGCATTATGCTCTGGTCAACACAATTATTACCATGTCACAGCACTTAGTATGCAAAAGAAACATGTATGGGCCTATTATCTTAAAGCTTATAAATGCTTTTGAACTTACGTCAAAGTGGCCATACATACTTTTAACCCTGGC
Organism: Acanthurus tractus; assembly: GCA_029783725.1. Lineage (NCBI taxonomy): Eukaryota > Metazoa > Chordata > Actinopteri > Acanthuriformes > Acanthuridae > Acanthurus > Acanthurus tractus. The sequence continues at coordinate 19,637,983 of JAQNCA010000001.1, read as the reverse complement.
ATTGATTTATGTTATGTGCTTTTCTTTTCTTTTACATTATACTGTACACTCTCAGTCTCACACCCTACTTCCCCCAAGTACAAAGTGAGAGTGTATTGACTAAATGTGAGAGAAGTAAAGATTACAGAGCAAAGATTAAAGGCGGGTACTGTTGACTGAGCTTGCCGGGGTGGCAGCATGCAGCTTTCACCCACACACTGGGACTTTGAAGCCAGCTCTATCCTCCCTCCTTCACTGGGCTCAGCACTAACGTGTCTCACCTTGCCCACTGTAACCTGTCAGGATCAGCACTCCTCAAGCAGGGAGACAGAGGAGAGGAGAGAAACTGCTGAATATTTTTGACACAACTCCCCTTCTTTGTTTCAGGCAAGTCAGCGGAGATTGAATCAAAGCAATAGTATTTTCACAAACTGATTCAATAATGTGGCAGGCACTGGCAGAGGAAGAATTGACCAAATTTGGCTAAAATTATACACCAGGATCAGTTCATATTAAATAAAAGGAATATTAAGTATCTGTCCTTTCCAAAGAAGATTGAAAAAGGTGTTATACAAACCAAGGTTTAGGTGCCCGAGCTTTACAGTAACCTCACAACTACTAAAGATGAGTGATACAACCACACAGGAAAGTGACAAAGAGCATGCAAGAAAAGAAAGAAGGTAAATATAGCGATTTGGAAGAGTGTCAAAAACTTCTGTGGTCTGTATTATGTGGGTGAGTAGACTGGAGCGATGCGGTGAGACGATGATAATAGTTATCTGCCGAGATGATCTGCTCGGGCATGATAATAGCGCTACAGCAGTGTGACTGTGAATCAGTACCTTGATAGAGCCCAAGATGTGGGCCCTTCTCTCTCAACTCAGCGTAGAAAGAAAAATCCGCACCTGCCTAATGGCTTTAGACAGCAGCCATTCGGCCCTGCTAATCTTCCGTCTCTCTGAAAATAACTTTTTGTGCTGTATGAAGATTGGATTTTACAGATCACAACGGCAAGGCAATGCATTCACTCAGCTGTACTTCTCATGAGAAACGTATCGTGATCTCTAATAATATTCTGTATATGGCTTCAGCCAAGCGCTACCTTTAAATGCGATGCTGTATTAATATTAATATTTATGGACTGTGGAGGAGCACAAGCCATCTGAGGGGTATGGGCAGAACAAACTTCCATTAATTCCTATGGAGGGGAAAGTCCAAATTAATTCCTATTCACATTTTAATGCCTTTATGCTAATGCAGGTTCAGAGGGAAAGGACGGTGAACCCACAGGAGGAGGGGGGTTAAAGTTGACTTCTGCACCTGAGAAATCTCTCTTCATGTCGGGAAATTGGCTAAAGCCTGAGCTCTTACAGCAGCTACCATTTAAAGAATACACACACACACACACACACACACACACACAGCATTAGGCACTTTCGATTCAAAGTGTGTATAGGTGGCATATGTTCTGAATGTTTCTGTATAAAAATATACATGTGTTAAGGTTTAAACACTTTGTATTTTCTTGGTCAAATGTGTAAACAAAACTGTCAACAGTGATTAAAGGATTATTGAGGTTAATTTTTACTGTGGAGGCTAATTTTGTTGTTTTGGCAAGTATTTTTATCAGGAATGATAAAGTATTTGCTGAGATCTGGAAAGACGGTCCAAAGAACAAGAAATGATACTTAAGGCAGATAATGAAAACATTTTTATGAGTGGTAAAACCAAAGGTGAGCACACATGGAAATTTAGCTGTAATTATTCCTTGTAGACCTGAGTGTGTGCACAACTACACTATGAATAGCAGGTGAAAGCAGAATCAGTCTAGAATTGCTAACAATGCAAAAACAGATACTGTACTTATCTGGATTATTATTCCAGAGGGAGTGGAAAGCAATGAACAGGCTGACCGAAAAGAGCAAGAAGCAGCTGAATCTCATGCACTTACATATACTTGGGGCTACAGAGCTGGCAGGTTTAAGTCCAGGCTAATTTATTTGAACTTCTCTGTTCACAAATATTGCATGGCTGGAGGATGTTCACAAAAATTAAGGTGAGCAGTGGATGTGTGAAATGGGATTAAAGTAATGTTACCATAATTTAAAGTCTAAACAATTAACCCAGTAAAAAATTTCTATAACCATTAAGTGGCCAAAACTCTGGGAAATGATCAGAAATATCCTTTAAAAGTTGGAATACACCCATCCTGACAAATTATATTGGATCCCCAGCACACAAATTTGCTGTAGAAACAACTTCTGGACCTGCACATCTGACTTGATCTTCATCTGATCAGGAATCCCACCACCTCCAGTCAGCTCCTCTCTATCCCACGGGGGAAAATCCAAGTCTATCCATTTTGGTTTGTCTTGACTGGTTAATGCGGTGCTGAGCTGAAGCAAACACAAATAGATTGCGCTGGTAGCAATTGTGCCCCCCCTCCACCCCACTGTGTTACAGCTGTTATCATTACATATTTACTTGGAGGACAAGCACGTGCTCCCTCCAGATAGGTCCCTATCAGTACATGTCTATGTTGTGACACCTGGAGGGTAATTGTCATTAATTGCACTCATTTGGTCGGCAGGTCAGGGCGAGTGAAGCGCAGGTGTTTGGGACAAAACATGATTATTCCCATCCAAAGAAAGGGAGGCTGGGAGAGAATGATTTTGCCACTGTGGAAGGCCCCATACATAACGACTGTCCATTTTTCTGGTTTCAGTACACATTAGTGGGTAATTGGGGCTCAAAAAAAGTGGGAAGAATGTCATCATCATTATTTCCTCCTTTACTCCATTTCCCCCATTCAGAGAGGAGATGGAGCACTCTATCAGTTTAAAATGGGCAAATCTAAAACGCTAAGATGACTGCAGTGACTGGACGATCAAAGCACCAGCCGCTTAACTGTTATAGAGCAGATCACATGCACACAGTGGATACAGTTCCCATTGCAAATCGTCTATAAGAAATGAGATTTTAATAACTTGACATTCCACCACAGTGTTATTGATATTTCTATACCAACTCCCTTCTGTGGACAGCATGTATGACTTGAATGTTTGCAGTTATTGCCATAGCAAAGACAAACGGATGATACTGTTGAACCCAAGAATTGCATCCAATGTCATAATCTGGAAAAAGACATTTCCTCTGATGAATAAATCCATAAATAACCAATCCGATACAACACTCACACACAAACTAACACTCCTTAATTTAGAAGACTGCCTTGTTAGCGAGATACTTGTGTTGTTAGTCACAAACTCACTGCCTGGAGGGCGTTACTAAGATGGCGCCCAAGAGGGCCTAAAGAGAGACCTTGGTGTCATCAGAATTAATGAGACCCTTATCCATGCTTCAAATGAGTTTAATTGAAAAGTGAAGACCTTAAAGTATCAGTCCTTTATCTCCTAGCCATCCATCTGCTCCAGTCTATCATTATCTGACTACCTTGTTATCAAGCCATATCATGACTCAGCTGCTGAAAATGTAAAGCAATTACCAGACATCATATTCATGTCTGCATATCCAATCAGTACGCTTTAAAACTACACTCTCCATTGACTGCAGTTTTATTGAGGCACCAAATATATACTTTAAACTGTGAATAATATTCTTCCTTTACACTTCCAAGTCCAAGTCTTTTCTCCCCTGCTGTTGCTGTTTATCTGCATTTACCCTGAGACTGACATGAGTATGACACTGACACACACACCTTAGGCTGTGATGTTTTCTTTTTTTTTTCTTATGATGAAAACAATAAAGAAGCCATTTAAGACTCAAAACTACAACCTGAGCCTGTCGCTGTAAGTGCATGTGTGTCTGTGTGTGTGTGTGTGTGTGTGTGTGTGTACTCCACATGGGCGGAGTGCAGACACCAGGCACAAACATCCTCAATCTGTCCTAATAGCACAGCTGTATACAAAGCACAGACTTCAAATATAACAACCAAGCTACATTCCCTCATAAAAACACTGTTTACCGTCGCTATAATAATTTACCCAGTAACATGTGCCCTCCACAAGAGCAAACACCAAGGGATGCCAATGTGTGTGTGTATGTCTGTGTTGGCTGACAAAAATACACAGCAGCAGCTGGGCCCCATGTTTGAAGGCCGGCCCTCCACACTCCTAAACTCAATATGGAGGTACACTGTGACTTCTAGACTAGTTAGTGAGAGGTGGAGATCGAGGGTGGGCCTGAACTTGTGTATGCAGGTGTTTGCGACAAATGAGATGTTAATCACCACCCTCAGCATGCAATTTTACCTACAAGCATGCCTTTTTGATTAGAACTAATAGTTAAACTTGGCATTCTATTTTTCAGACTGACATATAATCTGGCTCTTATAATTTGGCTCTTATAATTATTTAGGGCTGGAAAAAAAATTGCAGTATATTCAGAAAAGAACCAAACAAAAACGCATTTATCTTTTTTACTTTTATTGTTATTTATTTATTTTTTGTCATTTAAAATAGCCGGTTACATCTGCATTTATACATGAAGGCCTACGAGATGGTCTGTTAGGTCAGCCTGACTTAAGAAACCTTAAAACTCACACACACACACACACACACACATATATGCATATATATATATATATATATATATATAGGGTTTTTACAGTGAGCCTGTCTCATGCCAGAAATCATTGTGTCTGAGTAGGTGTCACATAAGCCATCACCCATTTGTGTCCAATACCTGCTGCACTTGTCCCTTCTGTCCATCCGAGCTGTGGGGACTAATATGGGGGAACCTGAGGCTGGTGGTGCCAGAGCCTGCTTGCCAAAGCCTCGGAGAAGACAGATGGCATGCGGAAATCAATAACCTCACACAACATCACCCATTTTGTGAACAAATGAATCTGCTTTGACAGTATGTGTATGAGCGATCGAGTGACCTGCTCTCTTCCCATCTGAACATCCTCCCCTCCCCAAGCGCACTGTTATTTATGGCAGTTGGGCCTTACGCTCCTGTGTGCTTTGATGTTTAATTCAAGGACCCACAACCAGGCAGGGAGGAGAGCGTGGGTGTGTTGGGAACTCACGGGGGCTCAGGAGCTCAGGAACTCTGATTTCCTACAAATATTCCCCGTGTTGCTCACACTGGTCTCTGTCTCTGTGACTGCTGAGGAGTTACTCCATGCAGGGCAAGTATATCTTTCTGAGGCCGATGCCACAAAAAAAGTGTTTGATGCATTAAGAGTCTTGTGTGCAGGACATTCTTGGAGGTGTTTCTAAAACACTCCCACCTGATAGTGGTAGTTGTTAACTCCAATCAAAGCCCAGTATTGTGTGCTGTATCATCAAACAGCAATGCTTTTGCTGGTAGACCTTCAGTATCCTCCACCTCACTCTCACTCCCTTTAACCTCCACTATATCTTTTTCTCTCTCTCACCTGCTTTATCTCTCCTTCTCACTCTCTCTTTCTCCTTACTGGCCGCTCTCTGAGATTTATTCCAGCCAAGAGCAGCTCCAGCGAGGGGCTGGTGTTAGCAATTTATGGTTTAATAAGACTTACATAAGTCTTGCAGGTGTGCTTTACGTCCCCCACCCGAGCCCATTTGGAGGATTTATGGAAGGCCTT
>JAQNCA010000001.1:19604914-19627414 GCA_029783725.1 Acanthurus tractus | reverse complement strand
TTAATATATGTTGTAATGGCTACCCAATCCCACTAAATGATGCTGATGAGCGATGTGCATATTGTTTAGGCCTGCTAATGTGAGAAGTTGGTAGGGATTTAAGACGGCTGATGTCCTGAACTTGGTGTCCTTTTGAATCATGGGATAAAAATTAAGCCAAGGGGAAGTTAAATGTAACTCTCTCTGCAATTGAAGTCAACTCAAATATGAGTGAGCACAGTTTTAAGAGGGGACTGCTCTTTTTTTGCATTATAAAATCTGCAGTCCATATGTATTGATTAGTATATAATCTGCCAGCGCCAGAAGGACTTGAATCATTTTGGGTCTGGGGAGAGAATGTCGGGCCAGTGGTTCTCATTGGAAAAACAGATGACAGATACACAAAGATTAGCAGATATCCACGTACACACACACAGCAAGATGGGGTCTGGCAGGCCCTCAGAGGACTGATAAGAGCGGGCTTGGGCAATGATGAGGCCCACTCATGGATGCATTGTTCTCCTAAAAGGGGCGGATCTCCCCTGTGTTGGTGGTTATGAAGCGGGGATTGAGGAGCAGGGAGAGGGTAATCATTATTGGTTGTGACAGCGGTGGCCTGACAGCTGGGTCCAGTCTTGCTCCAGTGCTTGTTGTACAACAGACAGACGAGGCTAACACACACACACACACACACACTTGCATGCACACACACTTGCACATGCATCTATAAGACTGCGCATGCATGTGCAACACAAATACAAACACCAAACGAGACCAAACAGCATGTTTTGTTGGAAAATGTTTGTCTTTGTTGGGCATACTCTGGAGGATAAAGTGTTCATTACATGCAGTAACATGAGACTGTTGGACTGAGTGAACAACAAACTGATAAAGTAGCTAGTCATGGATCTTTAAGCCAGAGTTTGGAGCAAAAAATGTAGTTTGTCTTAAGAAGGAAGCTAGAGGAAGGCCCAAAAAGTCATTAAAACAAAAAAAGTGAATACTCTCTGGTGTGAGAATGTGAAATGCTGAGATATCTTTTACTTGAGAAGTATTGGCAGCACTACACCATCAACAAACCAAAAACAGTACAAACTGAAAAACACAGCTAACATATATGCTTTTTCACTTGTTATCTTGAGCTTCCCAGTTCCAGGTGGATGCAAATAAAAAAAAAGAGGCTGCACAGGCCAAACCAGCAGCCTTTAAAAAAAAAAAGCTGAGTTTGCCCATCTGCTGAAGTGTTACCAAGGCTTTGTTTCCATGTTTATGATTAAACAGGTACAGCTTTGCCAACTTGCCTTTGTTTACAGTGGTAACATGTGTGCATTGTTCATGGTCAGATCGGTAGTTTGTCGCTTTAATCCTCCAAATCATTAATGTCTTTTTAAACTGTAGGCCTATTAGCTGGTGTTTTAAGCATAATGGGCTAATAAAGTGTTTCAGGTTCCAAGACCACACCCGTATTTTGTGTACACACGCACACACACAAGACACTGACACATAATGTGCTCACAGGTATTCACTGTGTTACTCACTGCTTGGCACCGTCCTTATTATTAAGTGCAGTGTTTAAGTGGGTAAGTCCTTATCAAAGCTGCCCTGCTGAGGTTTACTTGTTTTTTTTTGTTTTTTGTAATATCTCCTCTGACCTCAGTCCAATGGCATGCTGAGCCACTCAATAGAGCAGATTATAAAGCATGGTCCACACCCACTGACCTCCATAACTTACCATCACAGGATCTGCTCCCAGAACTCCTGATGCCACTCAGGAAAATAGAGTGTTAGATAGTGAAAGACAAGGTGACAATGATGCCAGTGAGGACGGTGTTTTCTCATGCTGCCATTTTGAAAAGCTGCTCATTTGTCACAAAGTGATGTTTCCAGGAAGGATTTTCACATTTTACCATCTGCCCCAACAGCTCTCTCTTTTCAATAATTGCTCAACTTCACCACAGAGACTTGCCGGGGTTTGTTTCTGGATGGGAAGTCAAATCTGTCACAACCTTGCAGTTCTCCCAAGGTGACTGAATCCTATTTGAATCCTAAAAAGAACAAAGAAGAAAATTCTGCAGCACTCGGTAAATAATTAATGAGGAAATGGTAATTATAAAACCAAGACAAATTAGTTGAAAGTTTACACAGGGGTAAAATCATGATATAAATGAGAATATATACACAGCTAACTGAAATATGACCATTTACTTCTAATTGAAACAGTGTTTTTGTTAATGCTTGTTGCATGTTTGTTGATGTTGTAAGTTCTCTGCAGAATTTTTACAGAGATCAGAATGAATTTTACTCTCCAGATAAGCAGGGTTCTTGACAATCACTGTCTCTGACAGAGATTTTGCTATGATTTCACTAAAAGCTCGGGACTGATTAGTAATTGTATTCATATGGTTTTAATACAACAAAACTGATAAATGGGAATTTTAGGAATGAAAAATCTGATGCGGAACCACATTGAAAACAGTCATAGATAATTTATATGCTCCAAATGAATGACTAAAACTCTTCCTGCAACTCAAGCAATACAATACTCCCTGCACCCTTAACACTGAAATTTTTTATCATGGTTTGCTTATGTGAGTGATGGCATCTACCCAAAGTCAGCATGGTTGATACTCTCTATGGTCAACTTTTCCAGACTTGTAATATGAACAAATATTCACTTGAGTGTCTTCTTATGTGTGTAAATCCTATTGCCTTTGTGTGGTCACTGTAGCATCATGGGTAGAGTTGGTTTCTTAGCAGCCAATGTCCAGATTATGGCTTCATCACCCTGCCACTTACTATCTACTGTGTACCCCCTGCTGTGTCGAGGCCACCACACAGATGAAGAGGCTCCGCTCTCCCATGTTGGTACAGCTGCCTCCTCTCCTGCCTCAAACCAGCAGCAGCAACAGCTGGGAAAGACTGAGGCTTTGTATGGCTCAGCAGGCCTAAAGTGCTGGGAAAGTGATATTTGTCTGGCTGCAGTGTCAAGCTACAGGGTCATGAAAGGGCATCGTTGGCTACCAACGGATCAAGACACTTCATACTAGACAAACAATGTTATGCTTTCATGAGCAAAACAGTTGCAAAAACTTTCTGTTGGATAGTCCTGGTAAATAGCTGGTGTTTCCCTGAGGATTAGCCACTTTGTGAACGGATGGATGATGGTTTGGCTCCATGCACTGTTAGTGAAAATCTGGAAGAGAGGAAGAGGAAAACAGTATGGATGCTGTGGGAAACTGTGTTCTGTGTGACTCACACTAAAAAAAAAAATATAAACAGTAAAAGCATTGGAGTGATCTCCTAAATACATTTTCAGAATCCTTTGAAGGGTGCCAGGAACACCAGTTTTTCTGCTGATCAGTTGTCTGAAACATAAATATACATTTTTTTAAATGTCTGAAAAAGACGTCAAGTGATGAGTTTTTGCTTGTTTGTTTGTTTTTGTCAAATAAGCAGGCATTATCATAGATGGGGTCCATTTATGTCACAGTTAGGCCTTTTGAAATGCAAATAAACTCATAATTCACAGACAAATTACAACCTTCATTCTCAATTACTTAAATTAAGATAAGTACATCAAATAATATAAAAATATTGTATCGCTTGTTACACTAACAATAATGAGTATTAGATATTATCAGTGCTGTTGTTGACAAAAGGATCAATAGCAGCTCTCAGGATACCACAGCTATCACTGCCATTATGATTACGATTAACATCCTCAAAACATCCTCATCACTGTATAGAGGGAACTCTCTTTGGCCACCAGCTTGTGTTCTTTCTCCCCTCCCTCCTCTCTGCCTCTCCCTCCGCCCCCTCTCTCTCTCTCTCTCTCCTGCTGTCACCTCTCACAGAGCCTGGCAGCATCAAGCCAGCTTGCATTTTAATTTGGCCCTGAAGTTACTTATTTCATTATCGATCATCCGTAATGCTGAATCAATGTTCATCTTGTTACGTGGGCCATACCCGTGTAATACAGTGATAGTGGGGCCCAGAGTTACTCATTCCCTTTACAAAGTGACTTTACCGTAAAATCAATGCCTTGTGTTACTGATACAGGGGAAACTGCAGCAGATGGAGTGAGAGTGAGTGGGCAGAGAGGAAACAAAAAAAAAACACAACTCACCTTCAATGCAGCACTGTTAAAGGCACCTAACAAAGGTGTGAATTGTCTTATTATACTTCGAGCTAAGATTCCTTACCAGCTAACTATGATAGTAATAACATGAATGATAAGTAAAGTGAAAACATATTCATATTCATCTAATATCAGCTACCCTCTATGATGTGGTTTATGGATCATCTCTGCTGCTTACAGACTGGGAAAATGTAACTTACAATGACATTTTACATGTTATTGTGGATTATTTTACACTGATCACACCCCCCCACACCACAGCTGACTTTGCACAGGCATATGATGTTGCAGTGACTGAAGACATATTTGTTACTTTGATGAAAGTTTAAAGTGACGATAAATACAAATGCATCATGGGTCTCCCTCAGGGTATGCATTATTTCTATGATACAGAAATGATTCATACTGTTTTTGACAACAGTTGGAATAATAATTCATGAGCAAGAAATTAAATAGTGTACTATTATTATGACCTGACCTGATAAACAATCCGTACAATGGTACAATGGTATTATATTTTTTAGAGGGTTATGTGATTATAATAACTAAAAATGTAATACTTAACAGAGACATTACAGGAATATTACAGTGGAAATCAGATACAGTATTAAGTAAAATGAACAAACACATATGTATTAAGATTACATTTTATTAGTCTGATGGGGCAGAAGTTCATTAGCAGATTTTTTCGAGCCATAAGCACCTAAACATACTATGGCTAAAGTATTTTTAGGTGAATATAGTCAGTCTAAAATCTGAGTTGTTCACATAAATTGCAACCATCCCATGTAGGCCTGCAGTATTTAAGTTAATATTCTACAGCACATTGTACAGAATTATAAGCTGCGGGCTGCTTGGTTAAAGCTCTGTTCAAGGCCTAAATCTAAAATTGATCTCTCACACAATCCATGTGCTCAGCCTGAATGACTGATAGTTTAAATTTAGTAGTAGCCTACAACCTGAAGTTAACAAGTTAATGTAAAACATTTGCAAGGTAGTGCGTTAATTCACCCTTTGATCCGCTGTCATAACCCAGTTTAATAAGTTGCAGTCCATTGACTATTAATTTGTTTCCAAATGGTGTGAGCAAGAGGAACGGTTCCAAAATGCTTTACTTTGCCACTAATGCAAATCAAAGTTAGTCTATCTATTTAATATGCATGATTGGTTGGTGTAATGTAATTAAAATTATACTATTTAAATTATCCCAACAGTGAAAAAATTAAACTTTAAATGTATTTTCAAAGTACACTTGCTTCTGCTGCTAAGAACAATTAATTTTAGAAACTAATTCATTTATTGGATTAAGCTTCACTGTTCTTTAAACACTGCAAGATTTATTGGACCTTTATTTCACCCTAATGGGACATGAGTTTGAAAGAGCATATTTGGAGATTGAATGTGTTGCACAGCCAGTTTTTTAGGTTACCCACAGATTTAAGTTTGAACTTGCTGAGGAACATTTGTGATTAACAGCAACAGCTATATATATTCCCAACAGCAAAGAATAATTGCTTTGTATTAAAATAGGATAATACCAACAGTTACTTTTCAAAAATATGCTGAGACATTTTCTTAGATGTTATTATTGTTATAATAAAACTTATAGTTTAAATATTTGGCTTCAGCCTACCAGTAACTTCTCTTGATCATTTTGAAAAAGGCTGTAAATCACTTCACCGCAGTGCAAGATTTTCAGCAGCACTTCGTCTCTATGAAACTGAAGATGCGGAATTCTGGCGAGTAACAAACTCTGCAAGCTATGGCTTTTTGGTGAAGGTCTCCCTTTTGAGAACTGCTTTACAAATTGAGAGCTGTTTTGCCAGGTAAGTGAAGAAATTTTATCTTCCTGAGACTCTCTCTCTCTCTCTCTCTCTCTCTTGCGCACACACACACCCACTCACACACACGCAGTCTTCACACTACATCCAAGGGTCATTAATTGCTTTTTTTTCTTTTTGAATCCTTATTTGTCACCGTAATTAACCGATGTTGATCAGATGATCAGCAGGGGCTCCCTTAAAATTGATTCCATTTCTGATAAGAGGTTTTTCTTTTTTCCCTTTTAATTTTTTATTTATTTATTTTGTCACTGGGACGATACGGAAAAGATCAAGATGTGTAATTTCAAGTGCCTCTGTCTGAAGTCTTTGATCTCGCCTGTTTTGCAGAGCCTCGGTTCATCATTTGCGACGTGTCGCTGGTGCCCTGTGTATTGCATAAGGAACTACTGTTGAGCGATAGGCCGTGTATGTTTGCTTATGAGAATGTGAAATTGTGTCATCTGCATAATTACCGTCAAAGAGCTCTCTACAAAACAGCCCTCAAGTCACTCGTGTATGATTGCCCTCTTTTTACAGCACCTACAAATTAAATTGGCTCCAGCATGCTCCCAGCATTCTTCCACAAGAATTAAGTAAACTAATTGAAGGTAGATATATGAAAAATAAATCAATAAGTACATTAATTAATGAATTAATAATAATAATAATAATAATAATAATAATAATAATAATAATAATAATAATAATAATAATATCCAAAATAATTTTCTGTATCGACAGTTCTTCCAGTGTTTGCTGTGTTCAACCGGTCAATCCCGATGTGTGTGTGTGTGTGTGTGTGTGTGTGCGGAAGTCAAGCAGAGGTTAGTTTACTGTTTAGTGAGACTCTCTTTAGGAGAGAGGGGATTGGCGTCTTAATGCTTTTATGGCTCCCCCCGTTTCCCGGGTCGGTGTGAAAGTGTTAAGTTAGTGCGTGGTGCGTTTGATTGGAGGCAATAAATCAGACACAGTCCTTGGCGTGGGTGGAGCGGATGAGGAGAAGTAGAAGAAGGGGGGGGCACGTCCGAGCGACATGGTCCCGGGGATGAGACACGTGTCCATCCGGACTCGGAGCGCTGCTTAGCGGACACCAGCAGGCAGTCACTTCGCTGGACTCCTCAGATTTATACTCTCACTTAACGTTACGGCCGAGTCACTCTCTTGCTCTCTCTCTCTCTCCCTCTCTCTCTCTCTCTCTTACACACACATACGCACACGCACGCACACCCACTATCTGTCTCTTTTTCTCTGTCTTCTTTTTTTTCTGCAGTGTGATTCTGCACACTGATGTGTTGTTTTTTCTTTCTTTTTAATTATTATTTTCCTTCTTAAGCGTCTCTTTCTTCCTTTTAGCCAATTGTACCGCTGTGTATCTGAACGTCAAATACCATCCACTTATCTTTAACCACTTTTCACTTCACTGTCTGGACCCCCTCAATTTGCAGGTCGATCTTGTGAGTGTGTGCGCGCACATGAGTGTGTGTGTTAAGTGTGAGCTTGCTATTGACTATGTAGTGATTACCATTCCGGTCGGATGGCACCAGCAAGCCGCTGTAATTAATAACCCCATAATCCGGGTTGGGGTGGATGTCGGCGAGGAACACACACAGATTCAGGACAGAGTTTTACAGAAACAAGGCGTATCCTTATGGGTAGCTCTATATAAGAAATTATAGCTGTTATTATCCCTCCCAGACAATGATAACTATCTGCTTCAAAAGAAGATTAAAGGTTTATACAAGTTCAGAGTTCTTGGAATCCCGGATCGCATTATCAAAACTAAACTGAGATTGATGAGATTTCATCTCGCTGTCAATAATGCATTAAGACTTATACCTTCTTCAAATAAAGTGCGTGAAATAATAATTCAACCTCTGCAGTTGTTTTGCAAACGATTAACAAAACAGATGCTGGTACAAAATCGGCTAAATACGATTATGGTTGCGCCGTACACACTTTATGTATTGATTCATGGAATTTCAATTCTGACTACCTTGTTTTGTTTTAATCCGCATTAGTTTACAATAAAACATCAGGTTGCATCAACGTTTTGTCCCTCTAATCAAAATTGTACAATAGACTTTTGAAGGCACGGATCGTTTAGTTTTCGGTGTTTTTGTTTTTCTTTTAGCGGATTAAGAGCCTTAAATTAAAATTGTTGAGCTGTAACGTTTCTTCCAGCTATCTGTTTTTTAAAGCGGTATTATTGTTGCTGGTATCATAATCGGAGTTATTTTTATTAGTAATAGAAGGGGTTGTTAGTAGTCTAATGTGGTTGTTTTTAATCAGAATTTATTACATTTATTGTTTTATATTTTTATTAATGTTCCGTTTGCTCTTTCTTTAAAAAAAAAAAAACAAGAGTTTCTCGGAATAAACATCCTCCCAGCCCAATCCACTAAAGTGTTTATTACTTATCATCGCTGGCACTTTACACTTAGTCTTCATTAACAGTGTAATGTGCCTATCATCAGCTGTCTCTTTGATGCCAAGTGACTACATGCGAGCCTTTTGATGTCTCGAATAACAGAATGAACACCTCAAAACCGGTGTTAAAAAACGCAGCTTGCACCCAGTGATAGAGCGATAAATTAAAACGTGTGTATAACCTGTGATCCAGGGTCATAACAATGCATGACCCCCGCCGGCAGTTACAATCACATTAATTGTTAATTATTTTTAGGTGTCTTGCTTGAGATGAAAAAAAAAGGTGTTTTAAACTGGAAATTACGGTTATTTCCACGTGGATATCAAATAAAAAGGTGTATTAATTCTTTCCTATTATTAAAAAAAATAGAAGAAAATGGTTTAAATAGTTTAAAACTTTTTTTTTTTTTCCCTTTCCGATTTTACTTTTTGACCGATGCTCTCTTGCAGATGAGTCTCAAAGTTTGCTTCGACGACGGAAAGTTTCTTCTGTATTTGTGTGATAAAAGGAAACTGCAGCCGAAAAAAAAAAAAAAGTTAATCAGTCACTGACACCAAAATGCTTACTGTTGTGCAAATGGCCAAAATTGCGTATTAACACAAAAAAATTATGGTAGGACAGACGCGAACAAATAACAAATGAAATAGATTGGCGAGCCATAAAATGAGATTTGAAACCCCATTCAAATGAGAGCTCGCGACGTCAGTGCACTTATCCAAGAGCGAGAGGGAGAAAAGAGAGAGAGAGGGAGAGAGAGGGAAGGGGAGGGAAAGAGAGAGAGAGAGGCTGTATGGTGTGTGGTGTATATGAGAGGGGTGAGATTTGAGAAATAGGAGGGGCTTCTAAACGACTAGAAATGTCAATCTGAGCAAGGGAGTCCCAATAATCTAAAGCAATCTGTAAGGACCTGACCTTAGTCCATCCAGATCAATAGGGAAGTGAGGGTGGAAAGAAGAAGAAGAGGAAGAAATAAGGGGCGCAACCGGATCGTTTACACTGGCTGTTCCCGAGGAAATATAGACTTCCCTTGCTTGCACCTTTTGTTGCTCACATGCTCACATTGTAAAAGTGGATATCGAGGCAATTCCCTTGCTTTGTGTGATTGCAGCAGACTTTTTTCCCTTTTCCTACCACCATGTCTTTCCCTCAGCTGGGATATCAGTACATCCGACCGATATACCCGCCGGAACGCCAGGGGATCGCCAGCAATGCCCGGTCCGGGACAGAGCTCAGTCCGTCCGGCGCACTCTCCAACGTCCTCTCCACTATGTATGGATCTCCTTTCGCCGCAGCTGCGCAGGGCTATGGAGCGTTTCTCCCCTACTCAAACGATATATCAATTTTCAATCAGCTGGTAAGTCACTTTGTTCTTTCCCAACTTATCTATAACTTTTATGTCACACGTAAAAAATAAAATGAAATAAGAAGACGGGCCTGTAGGAGAGGTTTTATCGACATTTTTCTAAGTGTAAACTTTCGGAGCGCCGCGGTGAAGTTCGTGTTTGGTGAAATTTAGTTAAAAGTGGTTAAAAAGTAACAACTTAACAAGCCTGTGTTTGAGGCTTAATGTTACCACATGATTTTCCAAAACTCACAGCAAAAGAGTTTACATTGATGCGATTCGCTGTGGGAGGTTTAAGTGTGGAAGAAGTACATAAAAAAAAGTAAAGTCTTGAGGTTGTAAGTTTTTCGGCTGATAGGTGATATTTTTCAGTTAATTGTGAAGATTGTGGCACTTAAATAACAACTTAATTTGCAACAAAAATTCGTCAAGCGTTCACACTTAAATAGCAACATCATTGTTGTTTTATTAGCCCCGCTGTAAATCCACATGTCACAGGCCTCTTCTGTGAGGTATGGTTATATTTCTACGGAAGGAGAATTACAGGCGAAAGACTGATGAAATAAATATTTTAAATCCAACAAATTCCTCTAACTCTTTGATTCTTTGTCTTTTCAGGGTGCTCAGTATGAGCTGAAAGACAGTCCCGGTGTCCAGCACCCAGGGTTTGCCCACCATCACCCTGCTTTTTACCCATATGGCCAGTATCAGTTCGGTGACCCGTCCAGACCCAAAAACGCCACCAGGGAGAGCACCAGCACCCTGAAGGCCTGGCTCAGTGAGCACCGCAAGAACCCCTACCCAACCAAGGGCGAAAAGATCATGCTGGCCATCATCACCAAAATGACCCTCACCCAGGTGTCCACCTGGTTCGCCAACGCCAGGAGGAGGCTAAAGAAGGAGAACAAAATGACCTGGACCCCCCGGAACCGGACCGATGAAGAGGGAAATGTTTACTCCAGCGATCACGAGGGGGAGGAGGGGGACAAGAGGGAGGACGAGGAGGAGATAGACTTAGAGAACATCGACACGGAAAATATTGAGAACAAGGACGACTTGGACGACCAGGACGACCTGCATTCAGATATTAAACTAGACGGGAGGAGTGACTCTGAGATTTCTGACGGCTATGAGGATTTACAAGGGCCCGACCAGAGGTTTCTTAAGGCTGTGGGGAAAGAGGGCAAAGACGTGGAGAGAGCAGGAGAGCACTTCCACAGCCACCACCACCACCATCATCATCACGCTTCGTTGGACACCAAAGCGTCCCAAGCAAACGGAGAACAACTCAAACTGAACACGGTGTCCGCCAGCTCACCGCCCTCAGAAAACAACCCTGCCCCGGCCCAAAAGCCAAAGATCTGGTCTTTGGCAGAGACAGCCACGGCCCCGGACAATCCGCGTAAATCGCCACAAATGAATGGCAGCAACTCCGCAGGGCCGGCCGCCCAGACCATAATCGCCCCTCACAGACTCATCTCTTCTTGTCCTGTTGGTAAAATCCAGAATTGGACGAACCGAGCCTTCTCGGCGCATCAGCTGGCTTTACTGAACTCAAATCATTATCTGGGACTGGCAAACCAGGCCACTGCCACCGGCCTGGCCCTCTACAGCAGCAGGCAAACGGAGGACAAGAGTCATAGTTCAGAGACTCCAGTCACAGGTACATGTCCCCGACACTGAGACGCGCATGTATAAATAACTCCAAAAGCAAAGACACCAGTTCATTGCCCCTCATTTATTTCTATTATTTTAGACCTCCTTTCGCCTCCTTTGCCTGTTCATGGATCGTTTTTTTTCTCTCTCTAGGCCACACAGATGAACAGTGTTACAATGTTATAGCTTACAGAATAAGTGTGTGATGTGTGCGTGCGTGTGTGTGTGTGTGTGTGTGTGTGTAACTTGCTTTAAAATAATGTCCGAGAGAAAAAAAAGAAACCTTATCAGAAAGCATTTAAGATTAAAAAAAAAGTTAAATGTAGAATTGGATGAGAACTGTTCTTAATTTTTGATCCCCTTTCTTCCTTTTTTTTGGTATTTTTACATAAGGCCCATGTGTTTGTATTCAATTGTTTACATATATCCCTCAACCCACGAGCTAGTTCTCAATAATAAATTCACTGAAAGCCGGGATGGGCTTTGATTAGAGGCAGTTCATAAAATGCATTTTAATTTTCATTGCCACAATTTCAGAGAGTTCTAGTGCCTTGGATGCAGAGAAAAAAAAGTTGTTAAAAACAGCTTTCCACTCAGTTCAAAGATAGTGATGCTGTCAGTTAATGACATCTGGGAATTTTCTTTTTGATGCCATTTCTCATTTTCTTTTTAAACGGCATATTTGCCCAAATTAGCTTTTATTCTACGATTTGTTTTATCCCTGTGTGCGCGCTTGTATTATTTCGTCAAGGCCTATGTTACACTTACTTGTTTGGTCATGCAAATGAGCTCAATGCAAATTCACTACAGGCACGTCTTTGAAAGGCAATTGTCACTTTTTTATCACTTTGTGTTTTAGCTCTTCATGAGGCTATTATTAGTTTTTTTGGGTTATTTCTCTCTTTTTTTCTCCCTTTTCTTTTTTTCTTTTTTTAAGATCTCTATTTTCCCTTTCTTTTACCCCTGTCTATTTCAGGCCTCAGAACCAAGCTGTGGTTCGTTCGGCTTTCTCCTCTTCATGACCTCTCACCCATCTTCTTATTTTCTTTTTTTTTTTTTTCCTTTTAATTTGAATATGGAATGTAAAATAAGAATAATACATCTCTGTATAATTACATTGTAAGCATGTCCTTTGTAAAACTGCTAATGTAATAATGTATGAACCTGTAGTCTGTGACTTTTTTTTTTTCTTTTTGTAAGGTCTGTGAGGATTTGATGTTCAAATGTTTTGTATATAAAGTTAAGAATATGTACATACTTGTGAACCAAATTGTACAAGAAAGTCTATATTTTGGCTAATAAATGAACTGCTGCAACTTTAAGAAATTGTCGGTTTTTGGACGAGGTGTTTTAACAGCTGCCTTTGATGCTGTCTGCTATTGTGCACTGCGGCTTGAATTGCAATTGATTTGGTTTTTGTATGTGTGTTAGTGGACAGCCTGAGGCACAGACTTCATCCTCGTGGTCGTGATAAGTAAATATTCGAGAGGGATTTATCTCACTTTTGTAGTGTAGGGACTTAAGGCTAATTAGCCAGTATTGCGGCATACATTTGGATATTAATGTTGTGGGATTATCCTTATAGAGGCGTACCGGTCGCTTTAAAATGAATAATTCTTTCATTAATTTCCGTCTGAAATTGTATAGTCTATTTAAAAAAAAAAGGTAATAAATGAATGTAAGATAATCGTTGGTATTGGTAAGAGTGGTTAAGCTGATCTGAAAGATGGATTTTGGCTTTGCAGTGAAACTCTCAGATCTCATCATGCTCGATTTGTAATGCTTCTGCTCTTCACATACATTTTCTTCCACTAAAGCTGCTCTTTGGTATAATTGTAATATATCGTCGCTGTATAACTAATAATAACATCATTTATTTTGTTTGCCCATGATGTGATCATTTGCATGTGTGAGCGGTTATCAGAGGAAGTTTATGTAAACTTAGTGTTGGAGCTCCCTCTACAGTCACTTGCAGTCGGCCATGTTTTGGTGCACAGATATACACGTCTTGCTCTTGAAGTCTCTTCCTTTGGGGGGGTATTCCTCACTTATCCTGCAGTTGTGTGATAAAATTCGATAGTAATATTTTGCTCATATTAATCCGTTATAATATCGTACTTTTATAATGTGTTTTCATGCTTTCGTGATGTAGTTTTATGTTGTACAAACGCAGCAGATCTGGAAAAAAAATGATTGAGAAGGCTTGTTTTTAATGCTTCAAAAAGCAAACAAAAATTCGAAAGATGCGTTTTAAATTTTAGTATATGCTCAAAGGTTAATAAATGTTACGAATCCAAGTGCATTTTAGTAAAACCCACAAACGACAAAACTTTGTGTATAAACATTATGCTAAATTTGTATTAGTATCAACCAAAAGGCATAATAACGCAAAACTATCATGTGATAAATACATAGAATATCATCTTTTCTATGGGCCACTCACTAGTAGCGGAAGCATTATTTACTTTATTGATTATTGTTATAACTATATTTTTTATGGCTGCAATTTTTAGCTTGAGGATTAGATTGCTTCACAACTCTCATTCAGTGCGCATTAAGTTCTTCACCCTCTTTTTAGAAAGCAGGTAAATTAAATAAAATATCTTAAAAATTAAGTTAGAAAGAGATGAAAAAATCTGACAAAAGTGCCGTCAACATTCCTATTCAAGTTACGCCGAAATTATAAAAAAAAAATACCAGCCTTTAAAAGACTCATATAAGACCTAACAGTTTCACTGATGCATTTTTTTAATAAAAAGAAATTCAACAGCAGCAAAAAATATCAATTTGTTGCCTAAAAATTCAAAAACGTAGTCTAGAGGGGACAAACAATCGATGTCCTTTCTTGCCCCAATTTAAACAAAAAAAAACATTCCTTTTGTTTGCAATGTCACGTCTTCAGTTTATTTTTTATTTCACTTCCCTTTGATTTATTTTCGTAGTTTACATTTTTTTTTTGAAAGCACTGATTCACAATCGGATTCATAATCACATTTGTATTATTTCAAAAACGCAGAAACAGAGACGCAGTGTTGTCACACACTCCTTGACCAGACTTCAGATGGCCAACGAGGACAATATCCTTTCATGTCTGCCGTTCAGGGCAGCAAAGGCACATGAAAAGCGTTGATTCGCTCGAGCCGTATCCTCTCTAGGTTTAGAATATGCTTTAAACAAACCCCAACTCAGCCGAGGGGAAGACTCCGGAGCCTTTTGGAGCTCCTCTCACCATGTTGCCTTCCTGTCTAATCAATTATCTTCCTCGAGAGCCCCATTTAACCGCGCGATGCATATTCATAGGTGGCATCAGTCAGCTGATTGATTTAAGTATTTTTGTTTTTTCGTTTTTGTTTTTGCACGTTCTTCCCCACTTGCTTTTCTAACAGAGAAAAACTTTGACTGTCCATTATTACACTATCATTGATGTGTTATTATTATAGAATTGCAAAGCAAAATAAGCTGCTCATATGGACTATTATGATTAAATCAAAGGGAAAAAAGGTTAATTTTGTAACTGTCAATTTAGAGAAATATAAAAGATATCAGTTTAATACCACTTATCATGACATGCTTTGTATTTTAACCTTAAAGGTGTATTTCAAAACAATATTCTATGAATAAAAGCAGGGCTGTAAATTAGAACATTGAACCTCACCATAAAAAAAAAAATGCTTATTTCTTCATTGTTCACAGGATATTTTCTCCTTAGGGACCCAGAACAAGCTACCAATGGATCATGAGGATTCAACTGAAATGCTACTGAAGGGCCAGTAATAGTGTGTAGAGCTGAGGGCCTCTCTTCAGATCAGTGCATGAAATTAGGAATTAAAATGCCTCTGCAGGAACAAAGTAATCATGCCTGCTTATGTCGCCATACGTGTCCAACCTGCTCTCAGTTACAAAGAGCAAATGGAATGCATTAGCTAACATTTTGCTCTATGTTACACGGAGACGTTTTGCAGCGGCGCATGGTGTGTCACTTGTTTCCCCACACATTAAATGGATCTTCTCCTGGCTAATGAGCAATAATCAACATTGACTCGTCTTCTTATTTCTGAGGTCCACACTGTGTTCAATGCTAAAAGTATCCGAGGCATATCATAGCAATCACTGTCCTCAGCTGCCTGAACAGCACAGGGTAATCTGCTCAACATAAGATGGTAAGAAAAGTTAAGAGGTTAAGATAGTTTTAAAATATAATGAGCATATGTGGCGCAGGACTTAAAAAAAAGCTGAAAAACAACCAAAATGTGACAAAATGGATTTTTCCCACGCACATTTCCCACAATATGAAGCAATAGCATCTGATTTATAGACCAACTCACTGTCATGTAATTATTTACAAATTAACAAATACTTCTGCAGTATTGAGAGTGTGGGAACGATTGTGACATAGAAAATAAACTTGAATTCCCGTTGGGTGACATTGCTTATGTTGTTGTGAGCGCTGCTGACACCACTTCTCCTATTTGCCCACAGTACTTTAAGACGTGAAATAATACAGCTACAAAGGAGAAAAAGTACCGTGCTGTTAAACAGCCATTTAGAGAGTGGAAAAATCGGAGAAAGATGGAATCATTAAAAGGAAATCTAATCTGTCTTTCGAAGTGTTCATTGATCTGGGAGAAGGTGGACAGCAGTACCAGGCGGCTGAAAGGGCCTGGCCAATGGAGCCATCAGAGGTTCGTGCGTGAATGGGGAGAAACCATGGAGTAAATAAACACTAGAGCAGCCCATTGGAGAAGGCCAGAGGTGCCCCGTGAAAGAGGAGGCCGCTGCAAAGAAAGCGGGTCAGTCTTGTGTTTTCACCTCATCCACCCCTTCTGTCATTGTAGCCCCACCACCAGTGCCACCTCCTCCTCTTACCCCCAGGCTGGACCGTTCTGACACACCCCCTCCTGCCACCGAGACAGACAAATGTCAACTCCTTTGTGAACCTAGTCAGGCTTAGAAGCGGCCCACTGTCTTTGTGCTGCGGACTAATCCTTTTATGAGTCACAGTCAGCCGCGCCCCCACCCAGCGTTTGCCCTGGCCAAGAGAGGGGTTGCCCTTTTTGCAAGCGCTCGGCCTGCGTGTTAGTTGACCACAGGAGGAGCAGGGATCTGCTCTCTGGAACACATGTCCCACACACCACATACCATCATAGGCCTACAGGCCACGGCGCTCTCCGGCAACTTGTTACAGCGGCTGCACTCCAGAGCTGAGAGAAGAAAAGGTGGAGAGCTCAATTTTATCCCCGCCGAAGATGTGTGACTTCTGTGTCTCCTGCATGTTTTATAGCACATTCATTATTGAGAATGCAAGTGAAAGTGCAGCAGCAACATGTTAAAGAATAGCCAGGGTGCAGGGAGAGAGGGGTTGTTGTGTTTCCCTTAGCTGAGCAAAGGACAAAAGGCCCAGGAGTGACATTCTCTGGGGCCGGAGTGGGAGAGAGGGAGGGCCCTGATTTCATGCCTTTTGTTGATGGAGGTTAGAGAGAGGAATTCTTTCACTGAATCCGAAAGGCAACAAGTGGGGAAGGGGGCGACAGGCCCGACAGGCCAGAGGGAGAGGCGCTAGGGCTTTTGCCGTTCACCCAGCTGAAAGATTGTGCTTTTCTCAGTCCCCTTCAGATCCTTCAGACAGGCCCGAGTTACAGGGCAATTATGGAAATGCAGCTTTGAAGCCAAGCATAGCCTTCTTTCAGTTCTTCCTCAGGACAAAGCAAAGGCAATAAGGGCATTTTTATGCACCCGACTCTACAAAACATGCTGTAGCCCCAATATGTATGTATTTCTAACTTTTCTCCTCTCTTACAAAAATTACTACAGTTTGTGCTGACATTTGTGTAACTTTTAAGAAATGAGCATAAAAGAAAATGTAATAATATTTGTAGAAATGAACATAAAAGAAAACGTTAGCATATTTTTTGATAAATACTGTAGGAAAAATGTTCTTGTGTGTGGGGAAAAGCTGCATTTCAACATCTCTGTATCATGTCAAGCTACCTATAAAGCTATCAAGGAGATGAGCGCAGGGATGGGTTTATAATAAAAAAAAAAAAAAGGCCTGGCCTTATAGTGGCTTCCAACAGCTGCTCACTTTTACCAGCCTGACGTCCCCTCATCCGCACCCTCTCCACTCACACGTCACTAACAGAGGCACAGCAAACTATCAGCCCTGCGCTTTCTCAGCTTTGTACATTAGTCAGCGGTGTAGCACAGAATTTCGCCACCTCGTGTGAACTAATAAGACACATTTTCTCCGGCTTTTGAGAGGATCGCAGGAGAGTGATGTCTCTACATCACCCGACACAGCAGAGGCCTTGTACAACACTGCCTTTACACTCGGAGCATATCTGACAAATGCCAATACTCCGGCTTTCACTCATCACTGTTAATGAGAGGACATATTTTGGAGGTTTCCAATATTTGTACAGACTTTATACATTATGAAGGCCCTTTTATTCACAGTACAAGGCGGAGAGGACGAGGGTGGGGTAGGGCAGGGGTGTATTCAGGACTCCTCAGGATTGGCTGACTGGTGAAGGGAACTTAATAAATTCTTCCTCCTTGGAACACTGTCAAACAAGTCCTTTCTTACATCTCCCATGAATACATTACCAGCGAGCTTGATTGATTAGAGACCCTTGCGAGAGGGTGAACCGATGAACCGACTCCCCTGGTGTGATTAATAGACTTTATTAAGAGAGTCCTCTCCTTTTTAATAATGGTAATGTAAAGGAAGGCGTCGAGCTGGTGGGGGGTGTGCAGGAAGTCTAACGATGATCACTGATGCTGTCCCTGTCTTTGATCCACATTCCCTTTTTAGTTTGAGTTCATTTTCACAGCCTCAAACTGGCCATATCCATCACTTCCCTATCAGTGCCACACACGGCAGATATGAGGTTCCTTTTATATATTATTTTCACTTTCGTGCCTGCATACAGCCAATATGAAACTCTTTAAAAAGTCTCTCCCGGGTAATATGAGAGGCAGGATTGATTTGGATTCCAACTTGCAGTTTACAGCTAAATGAAATTGACTCAGTAACTCAGGAAACATCTTTAATTTGCCTTAGATCAGAATCTAAGTGATGACTGTATAGCTCTGCAGCTGATGCCTGCGTCGTAATAGAGCAGTGTATGTGATTGTATGCATTTTTCCTCTTAAAGCATGTATCTCTACTTGTGAGTATTGTACTTTTTAAAAGCAGTAAAACAAAATGGCATCCCTCTCTATTCTGTGTACTCTTGTCTTCCTTCTTCGCACTTGATATTAAAGTTTAGGAAAACTGTGACCTTTGACTTTCATGTTTGTTTGCTTGTAAACGTATTAATTTAAAAATATTAGTACGTTTTTTTCCAGAAAAGACTATGAAATATAAACGTGCCACAGCTTATGTATATTTCTGCATTCATGTGTGTTTGGGTTTGTAAATCATGTGGCTAGCTTCCATGTGGTAGGTATGTGTATCCAAACGGCTCGCTGGCTAATCATTGTTCTTGAGTGCTAGCGTGGCGTTAGGTAGAGGGTAAACCATGTACAGGAAATTGTTTAGCCACCCAGAGCTGAGCCTGCTTATCAGCACAGCACAGAAACAACAGAGACTTTCCTAGCACTGGACACGGCAGCACCAACTTATCGTCATGCTGTATTTTGCAATCCACCACCACAAGTGATTTATTCAAACACGGATACCACAGATAGGGGCTATTCACGTCCCAGTGCATTACTGCATGACCCAGACAGGTTCTGTTTGCTTTGCTGCAACAAACCAGACACGCACACACAACCATATATGACATCACCAGACAAGCCAAGCGTTGCTCACTGCTCCTGTAAACCTGAGAGAGGGGTCGATAACAGCAGGTGAGAGGGCTTCGCTGTGTAATGATGATGCCTACCAGTGTCTAAGTTGTAAACCCTGCTATTGATTCTCCTCTCTTCAGCTAATAGTCTCCACAATCTTCCATGCCTGAATGTCTGCAGTAATGTGTCTGCATTGAATCCAATATCCGCCACTATTAATGAATACTGACAAGCAGCTCAACCTTTGTATTTTTATTTTGATGTAACCAAGTTAGTCCCACTGAGAGCACAGATCCTGTTTCCAAGGAAGACCTGGCTGAGACCGCAGCAGTTCTTTTTGGCTACAGTAATTTACAGTAAATTTAATGAAAATAAACACATTTTATATGAGGAGAAAAGGGAAATAGAAAGCGGAGGAACATGATAGAGAAATAGAACACAGACAGACACAGGCACAGTGCTAAAACAGTAAATATATGTTTATACAAAGTGTTTACCACAGGCTTTACCAGAGGTATAAATAATGGATTTGCCAGTCTATCATGCAGGATGAGGCTGGATGACATGCTTCCTCGTACTCCATGGGGAGTTTAAAAGTATATATGCTAAAGCCAGAGGAAAAGAGGAGGCAGAGAATGTACTCCATTCTTCTCAACTTTTCTTTGTGCTTAGATAAACTTGTTGTCAGGCACATTGTCAGCCACTCCAGCGTGACACCTCACAGCCAGATAATGGCATTGCCATGCAAATGAGAGATGGTGAGAGCTATAGCACCAATGTGTGTGTGTGTGCGTGTGTGTGTGTGTGTGTGTGTGTGTATGTGTGTGTGCATTCATGCATGCATCTGTTTTGTTAGTGTTTATTAGAGAATGAAAGGGTGGGTGACAGAGTGATTCAAAAGTGGCATGAGGATAGATTGGTGCCTTGTCTATAATAAGGGAACTAAATGCATGCTGAAGGAGGATTGTTAAGCCAAATTCTGTTCTCTCGTCAGCTCTCCCTCATCTACTCCTGGGAAATCTCCCTCATCTAGTCAAGACAAGTTGCCTTAAGACTTCACAGAGAAAAATTAAAGATGACAGTTTGTCACAACCAAGAGTCACCTAAATTGCCAAGCGGAATAAATGTACAATAATATGTCCTAGTTTGACTGCAAGAGTTTGTAGAGTTAAACAAGACAAGTCACGGCTTCACTAGGCAGCAAGACCTCACATATCGTGTAAAGAGACAGTGAAAAAACAGGATGTGGACACCAGACAAAATGTTGGTAATTTAAAATACAGCACCTAATTACGGCAGGATCTTTTTTTTTTTCCTAGGGTAGAAGGAGAAAGTCACTGACGTGCGGTCAAGGAGGAATAATTCTTGGTATCTTGAGTTAATAATCCCCCCTAGCAATTCTACCATCCAGAAAAGACTTAATCGAAACAATGTAGAGTAAAACGGTGCTTGTCTCTTGTCAGAGACAGGATGGGACAGAGGAAGTGATTTCTTGTGAGACATAAGAGGGAAGAAAAGTGTCTGAACAAGCCAAGCATTCAGTATGAATGCTCCCTGCCATCTCCAGCTGTGTAGGCTCCCTAGGTTTTGTCCCGTAGTGGCGACTGGGCACAATGAAGTGGCGTTTTCACAAACAGAGAGGGGTGGGCACTGTGTCATGAGGGCCAACACAGCCCGCCTTCCTCTGTTGTCATGCTAAGACAGCAGCGCTCACTGGAACTGTACCCCTATTCACACGTCTACCTCTAACCCACTGGACTCAGGGACAAACATGGCAACCGCGACCAGTTTCATCCATCTAACGGCCATGCTTCTGCACAAAGACAAAACCTGTGCAACTCTTGAGGAAATCAACCTCTTCCCCTCAGATATGTGAATACACTCAGTTAGATGATGAATTTAAGGGCAAGAAGCACAGGCCTCAAGCTCCCGTGGGCCTCATCACTGAGAAGCACAGTCTTAATCTGTAAAGGACCATGAGAACAGGCATGTCTAATGTCATTTTACAGGTAGATAGAGCGGGAGATTGGGGAGTAATTGGAAGTAATAACAGATAGCTCTCTTTCAATCCCGAAGGACTTCTCTCCTCCCGCACCCCCCCAAATTCCCAGAGGACTCCTCTGCGTATTTGCAGTCGTGAAGAAGAAATACACAGCCGATGAACTGTGACCTTTGCTCCCCTTCCCTGAAGGTCACCTGTCCACTTTACATACACAGATGAGGTCCTCTATTCCGGAAATGATAAGACAAACAACAGAGAAGAGGTAAGGTCAGCAAGTTAAACCAACAGCTAGAATGACAGTTAATTGGCCGGAGGGTAGTGTAACTGTCATCCATTTCCCCTGGGCTGACTTGGGAAGACTCCCCCCGGCTGCCTCCACTCGCTCTCAGGAGACCTCCACTCAGCACAAGAACGCTCACTTATCAGCTGTCTCCCACAGGTTCAACCAGTGGACATTTGCGCAGGGGAAAACAAAAATGATTAAATTGCCTCCGATTTGATTATTACTTCATCATTATTGTTTATATTGTGGTAACACACAATAAAGACTGTGACAAGTGAGGAGATGAAATGTCAAAGTGAATTACAGGCATATGCAGGAGCTGGCCGCAAATCAGCTGGCAGAGCTAAAAGGTCTTTCTTGCTAATTGCTCATATCCTACCGGCAGTGAGAGGCGTCCAGTCACTGTGCAATAGGCTGGCTGACTGAGAGCAGACAGATAAGACTGTGTATGGATGATTCGACCCATGCTCTAATGACTTCTTTTAGTCCTGTATGTCAGAAGCGGTGACACATAGAGGATGGCATTGAAGCTCTTGGGCCTTCTGTGTGTGCATGTGTGTGTGCAGAGACAGGAGCGCAGAAGGGAAAATAGCTCCCTGCACAGCACTTAGAATAAGTGTTTGTGTGTGTGTGTGTGTGTGTGTGTGTGTGAGTGAGTGTGTGTAGATGTGAGTGGGTGTGTGCAGGAGAAGACCACATGCATGTATAAGGAGGAGTGATGGTTTTAGCAGAATCTGTCTGCCTGATTTCGCAGGGCCAGGGTTTTGGGTGTGAAAGGCGAGAGAGGGTGTGTGCGTGTGGGAGATAATAGGCCTTTCTCCACGCCACTCAGCATTCCACTGGCACACAGCTGGCACACAGCTGGCCATCCAGCTAAACTGTCCCACCCCCTTTTATCCCTTCGGCACCCTCCTCCTCCAGCACCACCCAGCCCCCCCTACAGAATGCCAGACATGCAGGGTAAGGGAATATGGGGGGGGGTTAAGACAGAAAAAAAAAAAAAAAAAAAAAAAATAATTGTTATGGGGGGGGGGGAGGTTTTGATGGGGCCCAGGGGG
>JAQNCA010000001.1:19590745-19602507 GCA_029783725.1 Acanthurus tractus | reverse complement strand
AGAGATGACAGTTCACTTTAGGTCAGACTTGGCCAGAGAGCAGCTGATTACATCTAGAAATGAGGAAATGATTCTATTTACTGATGTCAAAGAAATGATTAATGACAGATTCACATCTATTACATCTATTACTAACATTTTGCAGCTCTATTGCCAACTGATAGATAACACAACAGTTTAGGCTCATTATGTTATGAGTCACACAGGCTTCGACACAGATTTTTGTCAACAGCCGCTGATGGGTGGAGCTCTCTTGAGAAATATCCACTGGTGTAAAGGAAGTGATGTGTTTTAGATTTCCAGCGGTCTTAAATATGTGTTGCTGTCAAAAGTCTCAAGCACAGTTACATCAGAAAATTCGAGTAACTGACTTAAAAATTGTCATAAGTTGTACCAGGCTCAACAGATCTGCCAGATGAAAACATCATGAAGTCTGCAACAGGTTTCTTTGCACCCACAGTGAAAGAGTAACACCAGCTACAAAGTACATGACATACTACTTCACCAGTCCCCAACCAGCCATTACTTAGAGATGCGGCTCAGAACTAACAATCTTCTCTGCTTGTAAAATAAAACATGAAATAAAACGGTCAGTAAAATATGACATGTAACTTATCATGTGACCTACAGAAAGGAGTACTTACTTATTGCCTTGTATAACAATTCTTGTGCGCATGTTTTTTATGTAATTTAATGTGGGTGTGTTCTTCATAGCAGTGATTTGCATAAATGGTCTAAACACTAAATACGCTGAGTCATGCCCGTTTCAATTACAGGTAAGAGGACAACTTAGGACTCCAGGCTATGACCGAGTTTTGTACTGATGCACTCATCCTTGTACTATCAACTGTATGCAAAAGATAGGGAACTTCAAATTACATCTCTGCATTTGCATACAAATGTCCTGCTTTCCTGTTTCTGTCATTGGGGAAAGTAGATCAACCTCATGATCATGCGGTGGCATCTGGTGCTATGTCGATAAGAAGTGTGCTTAGATGAGGAAAGCAAAAGCACATCCAGATGACTGGGACACAACACTGTTACACAATATGACCCTGAGAGACACACCAGCACAGTTTACACAGGGCTATAATCTAAAATGAGATGACTCCATGCAGAGCTACAAATTAAATAAAGCCAGAATCTGGATTCCATTATCATGTCTCCCAATGCCTACATTTTTGTAACATTTAAATGGCAAAATAAATATGAACGTTGCCGTATCAAACAAAGCTCTAACCAGTATTTGTTTTGTGGGAACGCTCTGAGAAATGAAAAGCTAGCACAGTAAACACAGTCTTTTCTGCCTAAAATTTGTGAGTGGCACCAAATGTTTCTGGGTGTAGTAATTGCTGGCAGATTTGTAGATGTGTGTTTTAATTAGACTCAACTGGCTGATGATGGCATTACACAAGTTGTTCCCATCAAATGGGCCCCAGAGAAGGAAAACCGACAGAGATCAACCGTGCGGACATTTAACAGTGAAAAAGAAAAAAAAAAACAAGTTTATGCTAACAACCAACACTTACAGATAAAAGACCACACAGCCAAACAGCTGCACAGATGTGTTGTTAAGGACATAATTGTTAAAGGTTCTGGTACATTATACAGCTTAAGAATAAAAACAAAAGTTGGTCAAAAAACAGTGGTTCTTTAATATTTTTTTTAAGGTAAAAGATTAAATATTCTACAACTGTTTTGCATTTTACTTTTATTCATTAGAAGTGACTTTAAACTTTTTTCCCTCCTGAAATAAGCAAACATCACCTCTACATGCCTTTGAAATTATGGGTCACAATAGACCTCCTGTTATCCAAACACAAATCTCAAGGGCTGCTTTCCTTTCACCACACACACACACACACACACACCCACACACACACACATACATTTAACATTAGAGTTATCACTCCTCATAATCCACAAGCACTTTTAGGCCTCGTAGCCTCCCCCTGACTCCCCTTGCACCTCATCTACCCCGTGCTAACACAAACCTCCTCTTATGTGGCTTCCCCTTTCCCCCAGCGCATGATCCACATCACTGAGGCTGCAGCCGCCATGGAGGGCTTTTTTCCACTTCTCCAGCCACGTTTGGCCAAGATTTATTCGACTCTTCAACCAAAATGTAATTTTCACCATGTTGGTTTTTGAGAGTGAGGGGGAGTGAGCAGGGGTTTTTTTTTTGGTGCTTTGAGAGTCATGTCTACTCAGCCAGGATAGTAGGACAGCTCACTCCAACACCAATACCCAAAAGCCACAGAGACAGCTAAGTGATTTATTGGTCTCTTTCTATTGAGAGGACAGGAGAGAGAGAGAATGAGAGAGAAAAATAAGTAAGAATAACAGTGTAATTGAGCTTGCAATGCAATGCCTGAAACCTACAAAGGTAACACAGGTGGAGGCTTTTAAATGGTTTTAGGTTTTATGGCAAATTAAACTAAATAACTTTTGTTGTCTAAAAGGATTTCCTGAAGCTTATTAAAATGTCCTTATTAAATTTCTTTTATGGAGTTCTTTGCTTGGTTGTTATGCCTTCATTAGACCAATTTTAAGCCATTTATTATAGATTATAAGAGAATGTTGGTGGATGATGGATTTAATTCTCTGCAACTTTGTGCTACTGCCATACTGGACTTACTATGTCTCCTGGAAAAAGTGAGCATAATTCTTACTTATCATGATATTATAATTCAAACAACTTTGGGAAGGATTTTGACCTTTACATTAATCCAAGTTTCAAATGTTACCCAGAGACAAACTTTGTAGCCTGATCTTGGCACCTCGCCACACCAGATAATGGTTTCCATGAACAGGGCCGTGGCGTAAGAGCCGATACTCTGAACTCCACTGTAGAAAAGAACAGTCTTCACCATTGTAGGGTGAGTAAACGTACCTTATAAAACTCAGGAAATTACATGTAATAGAAGTGATGGACCATTCTGTGGTTGCACTCAGGAGACACACAGACTTCAAGGAGACAGCTTACAGAGATCACAGCCAGTGAATCATAACATTTCAAAGAAAGACAGAACAGACAGATGCAGAGAGAAAGAAGAGAGATGGAAAGAGACAGAAGTGGACCAAGTGAGTGAATGACAGAGATAAAGACAAAATTAGGCAGAGATACGAGAGTGAGGGGCTGAGACAGAAGCAAAGGGAAGGCGAGAAGGCCGAGATAAAAATCACACACTGAATCCCATTTTCTTTGCCAAGACAGATGTCTATAGTGAATAAATAATGAAGGGTAACAGTTTCACAACATCATGTTATTGCCAGTTCTAAACCGGGGCTCTGACTCCTCCTGCCAGTTCTCTGGCTATGACTCAGGCTGCCCTCTGCCCCAGGGGAACCTTCCAGACCCATCACTTCACGTCTCCGCGAAAATCAAGCCCAAAGGATCGGCCTGGCAAACACATGGGGATGTGTGACTGTTGATGGCTGAGCTACGTGTGTCACACTCCTCTGAGAAGTTGTGTTCCTCCCTCATGACTGACCAGTCTAAATATACACACCTCAGCAAGCACTTACACAGTTTCCCGTCTTGGTAAGCAACAACGTTGTGTTACTGGAATTAAAGTGGTAACGAGAACCGTGTATCCTAGCTTTGCATATTTTAGCTTATCTCAGATTTAGTGTGATCACTTGGGTGTTAATGTCCTTTACATTCAAAGAGAAAATTGATATGCAAACCAATTACTTCCTGTTTTTTAAAAGTACTTAGTTTTTTTGATTGTGTTGCAGACTATGTCTTGTTTTATGC
The DNA here is from genome assembly GCA_029783725.1 of Acanthurus tractus. Classification (NCBI taxonomy): domain Eukaryota; kingdom Metazoa; phylum Chordata; class Actinopteri; order Acanthuriformes; family Acanthuridae; genus Acanthurus; species Acanthurus tractus. The sequence continues at coordinate 19,598,747 of JAQNCA010000001.1, read as the reverse complement.
ATGCATGCATACATTTTCAAATACACTACATTCTGCCGATCAGATCTTTAAAACAAATCTACCACAAGACAACTGAATGAATGACAAGCAAAGCTGGGGTTAATATTGCTGTAAGCATTACTGTTCATTTACATAGTCAAGCAGAGCAATACATTGCAAAGCACAGGGAATGCAGTAAAGGTAAATTTAAAAGAGTTCTCATATTTTTCCATGTATGAAAGAGGATCTGAGGCCCTAATCCGAAAAGGAATAAGGTATAAAAAAGCTTTGGCCTAACATCCAAGTTCCGCTGTCAACATCACTTCACATAGCATCAGTAGTGTTTTTGTGAAAGAGGGAGCATTAAAGTAACTGTAAGTGCACTGTACTTCCCCCTAAAATCAGCAGAATGACTCTGAAACTTGCTCCTGTGCAGTATTCCTCTAAAAAAAAAAGGGTAAAGGGACTTAAAAGCTTACACACACACTCGGTGCACACACACATACACAACTGCAATCACAAAAACACAACCACACAAACATAACATGCAGACTGCTGTCCATCCTCTCATTTGTCATTCGTGCAAATTAAATCAAATGATTTTCTGAATAGCAATAAGGCAGACTTTATTTTGCAGCCCCCCCCACCCCCCCCCCACCCCCAACACACACAAACACACGTGCACACACCCACGCAACCACATGCATGCACCCGCACACACGCACTCACTCACTCACTCACACACGCATACACATACACATGCACATGCACACAAACCCGATCCCAGCACTCGAACCGCACCACAGCAGGATCAGTTTTCCCCCCAGAATCCCACTGAAGCGCTGCCATGTCGGCTGGAGACAATCAGCTGAAATGCTCCTTAGATATTCCTGCTCCTTTTCAAAAGCCCCAAATTCAATTTATGGACACATTTATTACCATGTCTGTCAGTGACTAAAAGGGAGTTTCATAATCAGGAGCACACATCTGATCTGGTCACAGCAGGCTGCCTCGCTTGGCCAATATGCGCTCTATTACACGGTCAGAGCCAGCCGATCCACAGAGGAAAGGGAAAACATGAGCAAACAAAGGACTAGGTAGTTAGACATGCCCTTAGATGTAGCATTTAGAAAAAAGAAAAAAAAAGCTGATCTGATTTAGGAGTGGGGCTGGAGAAAATCCTTTAACTCAGTACCAGGGCAGAGGCCTTGCCCATGTGATGAGGGATCACATAGCACCCTTCAAAACTGCACAGTACTCCCAAAGCACACCTTGCCTTTTTTGAGGTACCGTTTTGTTATTGAAAACATGAATAGGATGTTTTTGTTGTCTAATGATGTTTCTGTCAGTCTCTAAGTAGCAGAGGGCTTGAAAACCTAAAGGGCTCCTTTGAAAGATTGAACAAGTTTTCCTCATGTTGTGGTCTTGTCTGTTACACCAATAGTTTCCATTGTTTGTCATATTTTTTCAAAGTTGCCAAAAACTACATGAAATCCACTTTTAAACTCAAATAAAGTCGACAGAGAGTGGCTTGTTAGGACCAGCTATAACAACATTGAGGTCTGAACGATTTACTATCCCTGCTCTGCTTGTGAAACATAGATTCTAATGAGAGCTCTGTAGGCAGCGCGTCACTCAACTCTGGAAGACGGGGGCACGGACTGGACCGAGACCCAGTGATTGAGGGCTTTGGTCTGCTGTGGTGTGTGCACGGGACGCACACACACCACAGACCGCAGACTCCAATCAGTGGTTCCTGGTCCAGTGGTTGGACAGAGTGTCAGTGATGTCTGAGAGCCACTGTTCACACACGCTTGTGTCCAGACAGGCTGAATACCCCTGGAGAGATGCACACCTCAGGCTCGGGCTATAAATCAATACTTACTCACAAAGGTTCACCTAAACTCTTGCCAGTGCCCACTGCAGTAAAAACAGGGAAAAAACAGGGCTAAGCTCCCCCTAGAGGCCAAAACTAGAGTGTGATTCAGTTAAGGAAATGAAGCGTGTCCTTCGTTAGCTGAAAGATCACATTTTACCACAGGAGCAACACATTTACTGGTGCAGTGGGCTCTGTGAAATCTCCACGAAAAAGATTCTCTGTTTGACTTCCAGAGTAATTAGGGAGGCTATCACCTGACACTCACACAGGTAATGTTGTGGACTGGAGCCAGAACCAAATTTCATCATGGTCAGCCTGACTGCAGCACCCTTGGAAAATATGTGCAGAAACTGAAAACCGCGTTTCCAAAATTGCCTGCTTGTCCCCTGTGTTGGTTTTGGATGCGGTCTCTGGGCTGGAGCTTAGGGGTTCCTGGAGCCTGTGCCAGGATCCTTAAAAACTAGTAACTGATATCTCCTTTTTTTCCCCCACACGGTCTGAAATGCTCTGTTATTAAAATTGGGAGCAAATCCCACCGGAATGTTTTACACGTTTACTAGGTGTATGTCAAGGTGAGAGACAACACTAGTGAATTATGGGTTAGATTTGGACCTGGGGAATTGGGGCTGGGGACAGGCTGAAAGAAATAGAGACTGGGGAGGTATTACTGAGGGTAACAGTTTTGACTGCCAGGAAATAAATCTACCCACCCTCACCCCCAGCATGTTGCACAGAAACCACAGTGCCCCCTACAGTTAAAACCCACACATGTCAAACTTTATTGGCCTTAATAGTAAATGCCAGAATGATAAATAAAACAGTATCAAGAGTCCTGCTGTGGGGAGTTTAGTATGAAAGATCAATGAGTGGCTGTCTACAGGGAGTAGGCTAAAAGCATCCGTGCCATCTGCAGAAGCAGTGGGTTGACATGGCACACTAATCTCTTCTGGTTTGTGTGTTAGGGGTCCAGGACGTCCAACAGGCTCAGTGACAGCTGCACGTAGAAACAAATCTGAACCATGCTTGCAAACAGAGCAACTGCAAACTGATGACAAACGCTTTGTTTGGGGAAAAAGATTTTTTTTTTTTCTTCCCTTGCCTGTTTTAGTGGGATCACAAGTCTGGATGTACTAATGGGAGAAAAAGAGCACCAATTAGGGATGTAGACCACGCTGGCCTCAGTTATTTCCAAACCACTTAAAATGTGTAATAAATGATCAAATGAGACAACTCCTTTTTAAGCTCACAGTCGGATTTTGTTTTCCTCAAGAGCACATTGGCTCTAATAACAGAGCGGGCCTTTGATTTAGGGCTCAGTAACAGGCAAGTGGGCTGCAGACACAAAACTTTCTGCTGCTTGTGGTGGTTAATCAGAGAGCTGGAGGCATGTGGGTGGATCCTCCCCCTTTGCTGAAGGCTGCTGGTTGGTTTGAGCCGGTAGAAGCTGGTAGACAGATAACCTTTATCCCTGAAACTGCTATGGTTTGTGCCACAAACTGGAACACTAGGATTTTCCCAGCTGGTGAGTGCACAAAGATTACAAGCAGAGAACACTGAACTAATGGTATGAAAAATTTCATCGCTGCACTTGATGTTAAATGCATGTGCTTGTGGCAAATTCCCAGAATCCACTGCAGCTACTAAGAACACCTCCTGCAGGAAAATGGTGGAGAGGAAGGGATAAGAAAACACGTGTCCTATGTCAAGGCTTGAGCCAAATCTCTGTGTATGAGGATCAAAAAAATGTCTGCTCTACCTATATCTTTACATAATTTGGTACTTTGTTTACAACCAACATAGAAAATGAACCACTGTGACTATCCAGTGACTGAAAGAAAATCCTTCCTGTGTCAACACTGTGGTGGATCCTGATAACAGCTCATCCAGCAGGACATTCTCCCACCACTCCCATTCCCTCAAGAAATCACCATCAGTTCCACGCCTCCCTATCAAATGCTATGACTGAGCTCTACAAACATGTCAGCACTAGAGTTACACATGCAGGACGGTCAGGAAAGCAGAAAGGATGGGATGTGAAATTGGATAAAAAGGTGAGAGTGGAAAGACTTAAGAAAGTATATTAAAAAATAGAAGAAATCTCAGGAAGAAAGCCTAAGCTCCTACACTGTTTATTTTCTTAACATGTAGCTTGATGATTCTGTGGTGAAGTCCACTAAGGGCCTCTGCAAAAGTCTTGAGGCGCTCTTTGCACACTCACATGCTCAGCCGCAAGAGGCCAAATTTAAGTAACTGTGGCTGGTTTGCAGACTCGGCGTGTGCCTCTTGAAATGTGAAGCGGAGTTCGTGGTTGTGCCGATAGCATGCATCTCCTTTTCACTGATGGCCTCTACTTTGTGCGACTAATCAGCTGGTAGTCACAGAACAGTGTTCTTTTGTCGAAGAAAAAAAAAAAACGTCTTATTTGTTTCATTTAAATGGCTTCCTAGTTGGCTTTCCAATCTACTCGCTGTAGTACAAACTCAAGAACCAAAGTGCAATGCTTACAGGAGACACAATCATCTGTATATATGAATGGTTGCAAACAGTGTGATGACAGAAAACAAGCAAATAAATGTACGTTTGAAGACATTGCTGAAACCTTGAGATGTGTCCAGGAGTGAAGCTTAGTACCGGCTGTTACAGATGTGTGTGTGAATAGATTGCATTAAGTTGATTTTGGTTCAACTTTGAGCCTCAGGGCTAATATGTCTGCTCTTTTGGAACCCCTTACAATCCGCACTGCTATATTAAACCGACTATCAAAATATAAAGAAGGGAGAACTTGTTTTGTGCCAGAACGCCTGATTTGGCTAAAGGAGGCTTCCCAGCTGAGGTGACACTGAACATCTCATTACAGCTGGTTGACCGGTTAGTATTACAGTGTCAGCATTGGCTAAAGGTCAGCTGAGTGTTACTGAGGATACCACTGCTTTTCTTGCCAGATCCACCATACTTTGCCTCTGGTTGGTTCCCTTTATTTATTCAGTTGGCTGAACATTAAAAGTTTGAGTTGGGAACAAAGTAGCTTGGGTTGTCTGTGGTTTTCTTTTGTTATTTTGCATGATGAAGGGCCAGCGGCGGTGCTGATAAACTTGACTGTGAGCCGAAGTTTTTTACAGAAAAGACAATGATCTCTTCAGCTGTCGCATCCCTCCCACAGGCTTAATGCCGCTCCACCCAGGGTCTCTCTTCTGGAGCACCTCTACACTGCCAGAATGTCACTAGATTAGGAGAGTTGATGGGCCGGGTTTGCTGAAGCAGCCAACCTCTTGCCAAGACCAAGTAACGTTAGCATCGGTTGCCTGTCCACTCTTCATAGCCAAGAGACAGCTGGCAGTTTTTTTGCAAACCAACCAGGAAAAAAAAAAAAAAAACACAGAGCCAACTAGAGAAAACAGCGTCATGCTTTACTCACAGTATTTACTCACAGTCCTTCAAAATTAGCATTTAATAATAAGCTTTATTAAACATTATGGTTTAATCTAAACTAGGTTGGTCTAAAGATACTAGAGTAAGGCAATCAGAGACAGAGTAAGGTGAGTGTTAAAGAAAAGCAGTGAAATCCACAACAATGCATCAGTAAATCTGCCTGGTAAGCATTAGCTAACATTAAAATGTCAAGAAACACCCAACGCTGAGTTGTTAAACTCATAGGCTGTATAAACAATCTATGGTTGAACTGATGCAGCAAACTTACACTGACCCCAAAACAGCTCAACTCTGCTGTCAAGCCCATTAAAGTTAAGTTAAAAAAAAAAGCAAAAAAAAAAACAGCTGGACTAGGTCAAGTACCATCCATTTAACTCTGCAGTGACCCCCACAAGAAAACCTGATTTTTTTTCTGAGCTCTTGACATGGTCCCTGTGAGGTTCTTCACATCCTTTAGGCCCACCCCCTTAATGCTTGCATTTATGCATCACACCCCTACCCCTCAGTCCTCATGCCATCCATCCTGAAAACAAGCACATGGTTTTACTTCCTCCCTTCTAAATCACCCAACGTCATGTATGTGTTTCCAAACAGAGGACTTCACCACCACAGATCACTTTACAGGGATCACCAGGACATCTGTTAGGAAAATGGAATAACAAAACTGAACCAGGTTTTTACATGTTCGCCGGAATTCAATTAAAATCTGATTAGTGGAAGTATTAGCAGGACAGCTTGGCCCACCATAGCACATTGGGTTACCGCTATCCCTTTGCCTGGTCAGGTTACTGTGGGGATTACCCCTAAGAGATGACCTCTGACCTTTAGACAGGTGTCAGTGGGAAGGATAGGACAGCGTTCATGTCACCATACGCAGGGGGATTCACAGACCCACTGGCAGACAGGGGTCTCCCCACGCCATTCCACAGGACATTCTCACTTTGAAACCACATATGCCAGCATGCACACAGACTAAATAACATAATGGAATAATGGATTGCACACGTTGGACTCACAATAACCTGACAAGAATTATTAGTTATTCCAGTTAAACCTGCTGCTTTGCAAACAGTAAAGCAGTTTAGCATGTTGGCACTGTTAGCAAGATTATGAATACAAATACAATTCTAGGACACTGTGTTCACTTCTTACTCGTAATCTTAAAGTAGAAACATGTAACACATTGTCATGATTTTTGATTAAAACATTCAAAAAATGTACTAACACTGTCAACAAAATATGCAGAATTAACGCTAAAAAATAATGGCATCCAGCACAGTAGAGTCAAACAGGGTTTACGCATGTGGTAAAGCTCAAGATCAAACTGTAATTCTGTCATCATACATTGTGGTGAACACAGAATATGTATTGAGAGCAGTTTAGAAAAAAAATGTTGGGGGGGAAAAAGTGCTTTGATTGTAATATTCTCCATCACTAGAGTAAAAAGAGCACGATCTGTTTTTACTTGTTTGTCACAGAAATTTCTTTCTATTTCCCAACCCAGAGTGGTGGTGTAGAAACAGGAGCATTTAAATAATAAAAAAAAAAAAAAGAAAAACAAAAACTCCCAGCTGCTTCCATTCTACAATGTTTACCATGGTTTGTCCCGCCAGACTAAATAGGCCCTTGTTTGTCTTCACTATGCACTACACAGCCGCTCCAACCCCAAGACCTCTACTTAGGCAGTGTGTGGAATAAACAGCTTTCCTCAAAGGGCCTGCGAGTGGAACCGGTAGTGGATTCGTGAGGCGATGGGAGAGGTGAGTAGAGGTCTTATTGGATGAGCCGTTATCACAGTCTAACACAGCACAGATGCTGGAACACTTCTTGTTTTTTTATTTATTTATATATTTCTATGTCTTCTGTTGTGACATTATTGGATAATCAGAGTGGTCTACTTTCCATGCTTGGCTGAGCTCACGCTGCAAAAAATTATGTAAAGACATAGGGAGAGGAGTAGACACTGTTTTTGATCCTAATACACAGAGATTTGGTTCAAGCCTTGAGGTAGGACATACATGGAAGCGTTTCCAAAAAAGCATCAACACCAGCAGGTCTTAGCTGAGGCCATTCGCTGCGGAGCATGGCATCTCCGAACGGCGTGGTTGAGGGAGGGAGCTGCAGAAAAGTAGAAAAACAAAGTCAATCTGTACTTTACAGCAGTTTGGAAACGCCTCTGAAGGACGGTAGATACGCCCTGGCAAATACACTTGAGTGAAATTCCCTCATTTAGGGATCATGACCTGTTCTCACAAGTGCATTATCTCTGGAAGAAAGCCTCTGTGCTGCAGAATCAATTAAAAACAATGAGACAGAATGGAAGGATTAAAAAAAAAACACACAACTGCAAGTGCACAGCTGATAAGAGTGTTTGAAATCCTCATTTATCAGATAAAATGATTATCCTCGAAAGCAGTTGATGTGGCCACTAAAAACAATGGAGCCAGATTATGGGTGCCTCTTAAAGTTTACAGTTAAATGCCAAACCTCATCGATTGCCACAGTTAAAGCTCTCATATTCCCTATGCTAAATGAAAACTGACTGAGAAGAGTATTTATGCTCAATGGAGTTTAGCTTTTTGTTGTCTAACAAACTTAATATCTGTGTGTATGTGGGTGGGTGTGTGTGTGTGTGTGTGTGTGTGTGTGTGTGTGTGATTTTTGGTTCCTTTTGTTCAGATGTATTGCTGGCTCAATGCTGTGTAGCATCAAGGA
>JAQNCA010000001.1:19550301-19564839 GCA_029783725.1 Acanthurus tractus | reverse complement strand
GGCAAAGCAGTCAATAAAAGGTTAATGTAAAAGTCAAAGGATAAATTCCTTTAAGCATTGCATCATTCCACCATCTCCAACACACCGCTTGCAGGTCTCCTAATCAATACGTTTTACTGTAATGCGCTGCCCATCGATCCCCACTGCCCCTGCTCCACGGTCCGGGCTCCATCACTCGGTTAAAGAAAGGTAAGAGAGAGAGAGAGAGAGAAAAACGAGTAAATAAAATGATTAACCTCGGCTTCACTTTGTTGTTTCACTCACTGAAAGGCTTGTTAGAAGACTGCAGGGTGGTCCAATATCATCACTGCCATCATCACCATCCCAACCATCATAATCATCAGCATCATCAGTCCACTCAATCTCTGGCTGGTGCGTAATTGTGTAGAAGTACACTCAAGCAGGACCATACATTAAAAGATCCTCTGCTCTTAACAGGATAGAAATCTGCCTAATAGACAACATCAGTACTTCCAACATTCGCAATTACACTGATAAATGCACGATAGTGTCAGGCCAAGTGAAAAAGAACCCAGAGAACGCAGATAGGAGACAACGCTTATTGCATTATTGCTACCGGAGGTTATTTGTAACCACATGGGACAGAACAGCTTGAACTGTCTGACTCAGGACATCATCTTAGGGCAAGGGTGGGGTCCTTTGAAAGTGCCGTATAAAATATCACCGTTGTATCTTCAGACATTGAGAGAATTTGGGTTGAGGTTTCATAGATTTTTCTGATATTTGGTCCAATAAAACACAAACAGAAAAAAAACAAAAGAAACACATAATGTTTAGTACCTGCAGTAAAACTGATTTAAACTTTCAATCTAACAGAAATATATTTTTGTGGCTCCGGCCTCCTGAATGTTTAGGACATTGTTTTCAAAAGAGAGAAGGGAAGGGATCAAGTGCCAAAGAAAAGAATCTCTGGAAATGGTCTCAGTTTAAAATATGAACATGGATAGTGCAGGTAGTGAGGATAATCACCAAAATATGCACCATGCCCTATGTCCTCACCCCGCCGGACCAAATAAAACCTGTTTGAAGACGAAAAGACACAGATTATTCATCAATCATCCATGTGGGTTTTCAGTTGTACTGTACGCCTGCGCTGATCAAGGGAAGTTCAAATACCTCAGATCACCTGTTTCCTCATGCTCTGTCTGAGCTTCATCTGACTCTCTAGCAATCCTGTGCAGGTGTGAATTTTTATGGAGTTGGCAACCAAAGTGCCCGATAGCTCAGAATGCAATCAAACAAGTCATGAAAAAACAGGCATGTGTCTCATAAATCAGCCTGCCCCTGAGGTAAGGCGTGCAATCACGTCCCAAGGAAAGAGAGGAAAGATAGAAGTATATTATCCATGTACATTCTGTATCTGTGCAATGTTTTGTAAGAAATGAGTGATTGAGCACATCTTTCTTTGAATGTCATGCAGTCATATAATGGGTGAGAGAGAGACAGACAGATAGCATTTATCTACATACTTATCTTTCTACTGTGTTGTGCAAGGTATTAGCGATGTCAAGCAGAGGACAGTATAACAAGGAGACACTAAGAACAAGGCCCAACCTGTGAAGTGTTGAGTGCTGGATCTTAACCAACACCACCCAAGGCTCCGAGGGGTCCTGTGAACTCTGAGGGTTGTTCTCATTAGAGCCAGAACAGAGCCTTAGAACCCCACCCACCAGCCCAAACTCCCATTATCCCAATCACTGCCACATTTGGCGTTAAATGTAAAGTGGTGCAGAATGTGAGCCAGCCAGCCAGAAAGCGTGGGCAGGGCCATGTCTTAACCGTTTCCTCAGGATCAATCAAATGCTATTGTGTCTGCAGACAGCTGCTGACTGTACACTTTGTGAGTATGTGAGGTGGGCAATTGTGGAGAGAGAAACAGAGAGAGAAGGGAGGGGGCGTCATCAGATGCATGACATATGTTCCTTTCATTTTGATTCCCTCTAAGGAGCCTGGGCTAATAAAACTAACATCTGATGCACTCTTTTTTCCCTTTAATTAATGGTTGTTGAAACCACACAAAAATGCATTAGCAAGAGGAGGGGGACGAGGTGGGTGCCGCGTGGTTCTTTCAACAGCTCTCCCCCATGTGCCACCATGACTCTGCTGCTGCTGCTGCTGCTGCTGGGAACAATGATTCTACCAGGGAGCACTGGTACTTTTGGGTGGGGCAGCCCTCTCCTCAAACAGTCTGGGCTGCTCATTAAACCACATGAAACAAATAAGGCTCATTATTAGCATCTCCAGCCAGAGCCAGAGTTTCCTTTAGGTCCATGTGCTGCACGCAGAGTTCGTTGGAGCCTTTGGCAGAGACAAGGGAGGTTTGTCGTACCTGCACAGCCCCTGCCTCCTTCACGCCCCGAGTGTTTGATGTGGCCTTCATGGCTACCCCGTCTGGAGCAGGGTGAACCAGATGTAACAGAAAAACACACACAAAGCTAGGTAGCCTCTAAATAGCCTTCATAATTGGAGGCAATAAAACACTATTGCAGTCTGGAAGTGCAAAGGAGGCAAGCCCCTGAACTACAGCTACTGCTCTCAAAAACCAGGTGGACGTCCATTAGGTGCTTAACAGCGTAACAAATTACCGAACACCCTGGTCTGCTCTTTCTCCTCCTCGGGCTATAGGATGGAATGTGGCCTAATGTCAACACAGGCGCAAAATTTATGAGCAGACAACTATTGTTCAAATGCAATCAGGTTCTCATAAAAAAAGAGGCAGGAAAAGGACAAACAGATAGAGCCCTCCTGGCCGTTTACTCTTCACACAAGGGGTGGAGAGACGAATCACGCCCTAAGGCCCTGGATCAGTTTGGGTTAGTGCGTGTATGTTTAAAAAAAGACAGAAAGAGTCAGTATGTATGCGTATGAGTTTGTGTCAATGCCACAGGCTGACTTGGGAGGAATGAGAGTGGCTCCAGCTTTTGGCCTACTAGCCACCTGTGCCAGGCTGCAGGCTAGCTCAACATAAGCAGTTGGCTTGAAGTAAATGTGAAAGAAAAAAAGCCAAACGTTTACTCTGGGCTCTGCCAGTAACGCCCAAAAGGCAACACTCAGCGGGGACGATGCCTTGCTCAATACAACTCTTTCCCACATCATGCAAATGAGCCCCACGTGGCCAAATACTGTAGCAAAACATTTTGATATATATAGGCAAAAACTAATTAGAGTCGGTTCTAAAGAGACACCAAAGTTTTTCCTGATGACGTTGTTTATTTATAAAGCCCAGAAGAAGAAAATGGAGCAATGAGAGGACTTGATGGTGAGGGTATAGAGGTTACGAGCCTGCGCGTGATTGCACTTTTTTCACAGCTTGGTGTTTTCGAAGGCTGTAAATCTGCTGTTAGGGAATCAGGAAGAGGGTTACTATGGCGTTGGGAGCACTAACTCTTGGTTTTCCAGGGCATGTCGTTGCTGTGAAAACTTGTTCTTAAAATGTTCTTGTAAAACGATCATTTTTAACCCTCATTCCTTCCCTCCACCGCATGCCCCCTCCCTCCTGGCCAAGCGTCAGTGCCTTGTGGGCATCATCTGAACAGTGCAATAAAGCTGGTGATGGATGAGGCTTGCCTCAACAGCTATACAGCCGAGCCATTGGACGACACCTGACCCCAGTCACATGATAAGGTCGATCCAACGTGGGCACAATTCCCACCTGTCTTCAGGTGACAATAGCAGGGTCAAGCAGGCCCAGCTAATTATAGTCTATTGTAACTTCAATTGCCTGGTTACAAGTCATCCCTCTAGCTCCAGGGGACGTGGTATTATGTTCTGAAGTCTTTGTGTAAGTTAAACTGTGAGATAGAAGCTTTAAACTGTTGCACAACAGATATTGGGTTTCAGAAACATATTTAACTGCTTTAGAAAAAAAAAAAAAGGAGAGACACTGATTTCGCTGTTTCCTTTAAACGAAGCATGGAAACAAACAATCAACTCTTCAAGAGCAGGCACTCTCCTTTGAATAAACATGAGATTTTGTGCAAACTGCACACAAATAGTCACCTCACTGTTGACATTGCTTGTCATGATGCGATCGCATAATAGGCTCAGCAAAGCAGAAATAGTAAACACACCCTGCTGAAACAGTCATAAATCTCAAACCCATAAATTAGACAGGTCTAGGCACAGACTATAATACGGCCATCAACACTAATAAGACATTCTTGTAAAAACAAATTGCAAAATGACTGGTCACATACTAATCAAGAGAAATCTGTCCTTTTTTATTTTAATAAATTACACAAACAGAAAACAAAAAAAATAAAAAGCATTGTTTGACTCAGACTAGAAAAAACAACAACCGTGTATATATTTAAGACGAAGCACACACCTCTAAATCTGATACTTTAATGCTTGTACAAGCAACATAGACATTCTAGCAGACACAGGAGGAGAGATGTACTTTTTTGAAAGGTCATCAGTGAGCTTTGTTAACCCCCCTAATCTTTCCTCCAGTGCCACCATCAGGCAAACATTTGCAGATATCAGACTGTGAAGTCGAAAGGGGCAGAATGCCTTTTTTTTTTTCTTTAGTCAAATTGCAGTTGGCTTCTTGTTTTAGTTACCCTTGGATGGACAAAAAACAGGAGTGGCACACAGGAGTAGCTGTCCAGTTTCCCATCCCACATGGGCATCAACCGTAAAGTCAACAACTGAAACTACCATTACTCAATCTATTTTCAGAACAGGATGAACTCATTCTGAAAATGCCTGCGTGGGTATACTGTAACTTATGAGTCGCACTTTCCCAGATGCAGTTAGTTTAGTTTTTTCTTTCCCAGTAAACAAACAAAAGAAAAGGAACAAACTCAGTGAAGCTTCTCATCCGAGCCTGAGAGAGGCCTGCAGTGGTTGCAGCGTAGCGAGTGTGAGTTTGTGCATTCATGCGTACACATGTATGCTGCGCGTCCATGCCAGAGAAGTGCTAACCGCCAGGTGTTTGAACTTCTGCATCACCTGGTGCTCCTGCTGCGTGAACACGAGTTTTGTTTCACCCTATTAAGTAAATAGTGTAATTAAAGGGCCTCGGCATTTAAAACGCTGTGAACAGCCAGCAATTTGCTTGGAAGAGCAGCCAGGCTAGGCCCTGAGGCACCGCACCAAACAGGATACAAAGAGTGCACACAGCAAGCCAGTATAATGGTGTGTGTAGGTGTGTGCATGAGTACATTTGTACCTGCCTATGCAGATGAGTTAGTGTGTGTGTGTGTGTGTTTGCGTAGGTGTGTGTGTAAATCACTCATTGAAAATTGTTCTGGGTGTTGAAAAGAAACTGCTTGTGGTCTAACAGATGCTTAATAGTGTTTTGTTTGTAGTGACAATATCAGGACTTAACGCTGTAACCGTAATACCAGCATAACTGAGGACTGTGTTTCGTAAAACCCAACCCTTTGTCTATAGTGCCACAGGCATTGTTCATAATTATAATGATGTGAATCATAAAAAGCTAAAAAAAAAAAAGTGACACTGGTCCAGCTTGTTTGTCACAAAGGACAAGACAGAAGCAACATGCACAATAAAAGCACAGGGATTATAGTTGATGTCAACTCTCTTCATTAGTTTCCTCTCCTAATTTCCATTCCACAGACATTCCCACTTGACGCTACCTATCCCAGTGAGAGCGCTTCTTACCAAAGTCTCTACCCTTACTACTGATCCAGGGTCAGCTGTGGAGTAAGAGGGGGATAACCTCTTTCTGAGCCTCATAGAAGTCCAGATGGCTGTGCGAAAGCTCTGATCCAAAAACTAGCTTACAACTCAATCGCTGTGGCCACATCTCCAAGTCCACAGTTTAACCCCCCTCCAATGTCAGCCAAGGTCACAGATGCACACTCGAGAGGCAAAAAGAGCCAGGAGTGAAGTGCTGCCAGAGTCAAAGGAATTAGATCCCGGCTGAGTGGCCCTCATCTAGCTAAGCCTGGTAAGTAGCAAGACTAACAGGCTGAGGCACGGTGGTTTGGGTTCACAGACACACACATATACACACTCTAATGCCTGTAAGCTTGCACGCAAACAGACACACACATATATAAAGAGGTAAACACACACTTACATAGTCACATACACATCACAGAGACGGAAGGACTCAGAGGGCTACAGATGGTGTGCCCTGGGCCTGGTGACTGGGGCTCCCAATGAGCTGGTTTTAGATCCAGTGTGGAAGCTGCCACCATGCAAAGGGGTTGGGGGGCGGAAGACAAAGAACAGCGGAAGGAGTGCATGAAGGGGAAGAGAAGAGCGGGCGGGGCCTAACTCATTTCCCTGCATGGGGTCTCAAAACATTTTTAGAACAACATCAACATGTCACTGTCCATTCGTCCCCTCTCGCCCTTTTGCCCATGTCCTACCCCTGTGACTCCCCAAACCAATGCACCTAGCATTGCAAGCACACACCCCGCAACTATTCAAACACTAACACACACATATGCACACACACACACACACACACACACTCTAGGAGCCAGCGGCCACTTCAGCCATAATTCCGCTTGACTTCCGCTGTCTGACTGGCAGGAGACAGGGAGGGTGAGGACAACAAGCTGTGAATACGGGAAGAGACAGAAAATCATTGAGAACCTTGCCTTTATGAATCTTTGATGAGAGAGCGGGGGATGGCGGGGGCTTTGCCTCTGGTTAAATCAGAGCATAGCGTGTGTGGTGTGTGTATGACTGCCAACAGAGGTTGAGATAAACAGGGCCTGGACTAGGCCCAGACAAATGCAAACCCTGCAGTTGGGAACATTTGTCCCGGCAATTAGTCCCTGTCCTCCCTGTTCATGTTGCAGGTAAGTGGTATTGGTAGCTAGCAAAACAGCTATGAATGCCTGGAAGCCCATTGAGAGACTGAAGGTTGAGATGTATCAAAGGTTCTTTGTGTGCTTGTCAAAGGCATCTCTGATATTTAATTATGCAGCTGGCAACACCTCGGTTTACCACAGAGTAATCCATCAATCAATCACTGTGCAGGAGGTAGACAAAAAAACATAAGCACTTCATAAAAATAAGGGTCACATAAGGTAATAAGTCGTAAAATATTTGGGAATCATTTCTACTGTGCATGTGATCACTTGGCTGTTAATTAGTGTTTACTGGTGACTTTTTTTATATTCAGTTCATCTGTGTTTGTTAGTAACCCCGTCATATTGATCATGTTTTTGAGAAAAGCAACTGCACTTTGGGAACATACATGACCATTAAGTCTTACTTACATAAACAACACTTAAGTTCCCCATAGTCCCATCAATGCCTGTGTTTTCTTAAACTTCTTACTGCTGTGATGTCTTTTGACTCCTGCTTTGGTTATATCTTGATGTGCAAATGCAGCCTGATGTGAAATCACTTACGATAGCTACTACTTAACTTTTTATTACATTGAGGTACTGTAAATACAGGTGGTGCTGTATATTCTGAACACAGCACTGCACTGTAAAGTTAAACCTTTGACATTGCATGAAACTCTGAGTCTAAAAAAATATTAATATCTTTTAAGATGCCTTACCGATTCAGTCAAATATGTCAGGGGTCCTGATAGCATGCGATGGGCCTGGAATGCATTTTGTTTCTTATGGCCTGTTTTGCTGTTAAAAGCCTGGGTGTCTCATCTGAGAGAGGATCAGTTTGACACACACTAACATGTTTGGATTTCTGCCACAATGAATGACAAGCAACTATGTGCAAGAAGAACACAAAGCATGAAAAGAGCCAGTATTGTGTTGTCCAACAGTGTAGCTTCATAATTAACAATGATAAAGTATGTTGCAATGTCTTGTAAGGGCATACCAGCTTGTAATTAAAGCGTGGGAAGTTGTATTACACCCACACCCTTCTGGTGTTCCTTCTTTCACCGTTCATTGTTTTACCTTCACACCTGTTCTGACATTGGACACATAAAAAAGCCTATGATGATTCAGAGGAGGTTGTTTTAATTAATAATACACGACGTGTTACAACAACCCTCCTTTAAATCTCAGAAACTGCTTTTTAATAGATGTCAAGCAGGTGCCAATTTTCTTCTCAACTTGAGTTGGGTTATGTTATGAAACAAGCAGAGCAGCATAGTAGCTTTATCTCATCTGCCACCTGTGACAGCTCAGAATTCAGAGTCCTCCAGGTAGCTCGTCTCCTGTTAATGTGTCACCAATGAGGCCTTTTGAAGACTCGATTTATCCGTCTGTCAGGAAGCTGAGATGCGCTGCCAACTGATTTCCGATCACATAAGAGCTGAGCAATGAGATGAACTGTCTTAAGCTGATCAAGAGTTGCCTTGGCTTCCATCTACATCTGTCAGCTTCAAACTTTACACTTCGCTACACATGTTGATCACACAGCAAAGTACAGGCACAATTTCAAGCTGCTGTTTGGACTAATCTACTTCAGGCTTGAATTAACACAGACTTTCTACTTTCTGGGTTCTGAGATGAAGGCAGAGAATTGATTGACACCCAAAGTGCCTTTTCTCACAGCTTGTAGACCTGCCACAACTGTGAACTCATGGCTTCCTATTGCCTCGGGAGAAGACAATGGAAGACTATGCCAGGTTAGGGTTGGGTCACTTATTGGGTAAGAGTAAGTCTAACAGGGCCCGCTAATGGTTCATACATGCTTTGTGTCAGGGAAGGAAACTATAGTTGATGTGACAAAAAAAAAAAAAAATGTAATGCCAAGGAAATAACATCATCTGACATCAAATGGATCCTGTGTCCAGCCTTTGTTTGCGAGTAAAGGGAGGTGAAAAGAGCAGTACTTAGCAGAGCAGCTAACCTGTGGCCATATCTGCTGGACAAATCAATAGAAGTGTCTGAGAGCAGAGCAGAGTGTGCTGTGGGGGAGCTGGAGGGGCAACCCTCGGCCCGCTGCCCCCGGGCCCCTCCTGGGGGGTACCTGCCTGTCTCTTCACCCCCTGTCTCTTCTGCCTCAGTGCTCTCATCATCCCAATACTCACTCATACACACACACACACACACACACACTTATACACATACATGTGCGCAACAAGCCCATGTGTACTCTAGTACAAGCGTCCTTTATGTTTTGAGCGTTGTCTATACTACGACGTCCAACAGGGAATCCACAATGTATAAAATGGTTAACAGCAGATACAGACTTAGAAAAGGTACATAAGAGCATACACAAGCAAATGTGCACACAGTTGGTCCCCTGATACCCTACAGTACACGGACCACAATATGGACAAGCTTTAAATGGCTTCCCATTGTAATGGTCTTTCACACAGGAGGGCAGGGGAAACCATACCTAATGCACAGCAGAACACCACCCACCACCTGACCCTGCAGCCCAGGAGAACAGCCAGGCCCTTAGCAACAGTAACAGCAGTGCGCCTTCAAACTGCAGGACGACAATCCTCTAAAAAGCAGCGACCCTTTCCCTCACCTCTCCCCCCACTTGCTGCTGCCTACTTACTTTCAATCACAGTTAACATCACAGAACAAGAAGTGGAGGGATGGGAGGAGGCGAAACACAAGCCTGCTGCACAATGCACTTGTCTGGCAGCTGCTTGCTCTGACATTTGAGGCCATGGGGACCTTGTTGAAAGAGCAGATGCTCATTGATGTACAGGCACGGGAACATGGCAACTACACAAGTGGCTGAAGCAGGAAAAAAAAAAATCTGCACAAAACATATGACAGAAAAGAACAGGGGGGAAAACCTGGAGATGGCAGGCTCATGCAGAGATGTGTTGAGTGTAGAAACACAACCACAACTACGCAGCAGAGTGGACATGGCACACTGACATGCACACAGATGAAAGAAGATGCCACGCAAACAGCAAGATAGCTGAAGAGAAATCAGAGTAACACTTAAAGCAGTTATCACATAAATACTAACACACTAATGAGGAGAAAAGATACACAGAAACTACACATGCATTTTAAACTAAAGATGTGCATGAATGTGTATGAACATACACGTGTGTTAAATGAAACACTAAATTAATAATAATGTGTAAATTAAACTATAAAAATAGTACTGAGGATTAAAAAAATAGAGAACAAACTGTCCCAGTCTCCATCCAATAAGATATAAGATAACACACAAAGCAAATTTATGCAAATGTTTTAATCTACTGTATGACTGTACCTTTTAATCATATTTATAGGATGTGTTATTAGGCCAACAATCTGAATCACCTTGCTACACCCACACTTGAGTGACAACATGTTCTTGAATTACAACAATCACTAATATGAATCAACAGGAAAGAACGGTGTTCAATGGTTAGAGCTGAAAGAAAGCCAAAGAAAGATGGGTGTAGAGGGAGATAGAGAGAAAATAAAGGGACACAAAAAAATAAGAAGTAAAAGAAAGATGAGATGGGAGGAAAACAGAAGAAAACAAAAGAGAGAAACAGAAGACACAAAATGCAAAATGGGAGAGGTACAGAGAAGGCAGCATCATGGCGCATCTCCGGCAGAATGATATTAGTTTCCGCAGAGGACCGCAGGCAGCATTATGGAAATGGGTGCCTGGCAGCTTCTTTGGCTGACTATAAACAGGATCTTGGTAAGGCACACAGCCTCTGGTGAGGCCCACAGAGCCTGGCATCATTGCGGCGCTGTGTCGAGCTGCAACACTCCCACGGTCCCTCCTTCTATCTGTCGGGTTCCTTTGCTCCAACCTGCCCAAACTCCGCTCGTGAGTAATTCATGAAGCAGAGTGGGGGTGGTTGCGGAAGCGGTACGCGCACATCCTGACACCAAATACATGACATGTTCCACATGTCTTCCCACGAAACTACAAAGAGCCCTTTTGTCTCTACAAAGAAAAAGAAACACTAAAAAGTAGTTGAGGCATTCAGAGCGCTTGCATCACTTTGTGAACTGCATTAAACCAGGTAGTTAATGGTAACACACCTACGAGACTAAACCAGAATTAAGGTAGTTCTCTTCGCTAATGGTTAGCTTAGGCCCTAATTAAGCTGTTCCTTCAAGGAATATGACACTGTTTGGCAGCATTGTCTTAGTTATCTGGCAGCATTGTCCTCCTTTTTATGCCAGGGTACAGACGAGTTACACTGCCAAGTCAATAGAAGACAACCAAGCCAAAAGACTAGCCAGGAGTTAAGGGCCCTTGACCATAAAACAGCAAAATCAGTGCACTCAGAAATATTTTTTGCAATATTAGTGCCAGGTGCCAGACTTCCACAAATGACTTTACTAGAGTTCAAACAGGACGTCCACAAAATTCACTCTGCAGATGTTCCCACCGCAATTTCACTGTCTCTTAGCTCATCGCCAATAAATCTGTTTCTTCGTCTAACGAAAAAAGTGTCATTTTTTTGCGAGCAAGTGCTCTTACACACAAGTGTACAGCCCAATACATGCAAGTGTAGTTGTATAAACTTGTCTCTTTTTTGTAGCTCGTGCTGACCCCTCTCTTCCTAACAGCTGTAGCCAGCACAATAACAGTGGGCCTACATTAATTTTGCCACGCTGCAAACAAAGTGCAGTGGCGTAATGCGAGGTCTGACACAAAAGTAAACAACTTCATCTTGTGTCTGAAATATGTGTCACTGCAATTGTGCAAAGCTGCCCATCGACACAGCCGTGTCGGGTTGAAGGAGCGTCTACTAATTAATGAGAGAGAGAGAGTGAGACGGAAAGAGTCAAAGCGAGAGAAACTCTCTCTTCCACAGCTCTCCTTCAAACAAGCACTTCCTACGGGACTCCATTGTTTGGACTGAGGCATCATGGGTAGCCTTATTTACAGATTTTAATTGCTCTGGTGATCTGTGGGTAAAACACCCTGTCGTAATCACCCCACAATAGAATTGTTACTCTTTCTGACAATTGTAATAAAATGCTCTACAGCGTCCGGGGGAAAACAAGGAGAAGGAAACAGAGAAGGGCAGAGAAAAAGAAACACAGATGGTAGACAATGTAAAGAAAAGAAAACAGGGGAAAAAAAAAAGAGAAAAAATAAATAAGGGGAAAATATTTTGGATGCAAATCTTCTCAGCGAGAGGAACTAATCCGAGCGGGCGGGAAGCAGGGATGAGGATGGGACTGTTGTCCAAGGAAATGATTGCTCTCCCACCTCAAAGTGACAACCATGAGAAGCTCACCGTTCCTGGACCTCCGAAGCGGAACCGCAGAGGAGACATGCGCTGCAACCAGCACACAACACACACACGCACACACACACACATACACAGACAGATTGGGAATGAGGAGGTAGGTCACCTACAGGAAGAGATTAGTGTCACCAGGCAGAGGTACTGTATGAACATGGGACTGTCAGCTGCAGCTGTCCCTGATCTGGGAGGAGCTGGCACAACTAGCTCTCATGTACTTTCATACCGCTTTCAAAAAGGTGGTAAAACAGTTTATGCTGAAGTTAAGACCAAAGGATTTCTAAAAACCTGAAATCAAGGAGAAAATAAATTCTTTTCAAATAGGCATCTACCTTTTAAATAAAGAAAGTCACTGCAAAAAACTGAAATACCAGTAAAATGTTATATAATACAATTCAGCAACTATTTATTAAACAGTATCTCACTTAAAAATGCTCAGTTTGTGTTAAGATGACTGCCTTGGCGGTTTGTTTGCTCACTTCATGCAAAAGGTACAATTTGTGGCTTTACTCTGTAGTAGTGTTGTGTTGGACTACACACCGCACAGATGGACATATTTATCTTTTCTCTTCATTTAATTGTTGCAAAGACAGACGTTTCGAAATGATGTGTGTCATTTCATACAGCTCCAAAAAGATACTGACACCCCACGAGAGACTGTTGATTTCTGCTGAGACGGAGACTAGCAGCTTCTCTGCTCTGTGAAAAAAGCCGGTTTTACTTAAGTGTGTCAAACTTTATCCCATTATTATGCCTGCTGATAAAGGTAATACAAACACCCTGTGCATCAAAGGTCTATGAAAAATTAAACAGCCAATCAGCTGGCAATTATTCTCTTTAATCTCCTAGAGGCAGCCAATGGGGATGTGCCTGCGGTGGTGGTGGCCTGGAAAGGATTCATGCCTTCGGTTCTGCACCCGCCACAATCCAAACACTTACTTTGCATTATGCTCAGCTCAGGCTAAAAGAAAGTACAGGGAAACTTTCTCAACTGTTTTACTTTTCCATTTAAGTGAAAAAAAAACAAAAACAAAAACAAAACAAAAAGAAAGACTAATAAACAACCCCTCCCCCCACCATCTTAAGTATTGATATATTAAAGCCAGATAAGTCAATTTGCCTCTGTTTCTCACAGACTATAGATCTCTTAAAGACATTTCAACTGGACATGAAGACACCCTGTTCATGTTCCAAAGGAGCTTATCAATTTCTCTTTTAAAGCAGCAGGATGTGCGGTGCCGTGGAGTGAAGAGGAGGTAATGTTTATTGTATTACAATAAGAGTCTAGAGGACTTGGAGCATGTGCCACTGATCTCCAGTTGTCAATGCCCTCCGCTGCAGTGTATTACAAAGCATTGATTACTTTGTTATAGATTACAATAGATGCAGATCAGCAGCTACAAAAAAAAAACGCTTATCACAGCTGCAAGATGAACATGAGAAATTGATGATCCTAACAGCCTGCTTCTGCTGGAAGTCATGATGTAATTAGGAGGTCACAGGCGCTGGATTTGATGATCAGAGGCTAATTCCTTTTAAAACCTGAGAGTTAAATTGCACCTGAGGTGAACTTAAAAACAACAACAAACAATAGAGGTTAAAAGGATTGTCCTATTTGGTCCGGTGTGGCTGTGGATGTGGCTCAGCTCATCAGTTTGATTCCTGTCAGTCCTATCCTCACACACACACACACACACACACACACACACACACACACACACACACACACACACTGACTCTCTCCCCACCCAATCAATGGACGTGTGGAGCCGCTCAATGCCAATGATTCTCCCCTGATCTTAATTAGAGAAACACATCAGATACAAACGACATCTCAAATCAATTGACAAGTACAGTGTGAGGAGACTGGGATCATATGCAGAGACAAGTCTCAGTCTCTTTTTCCACAACAGGAGTTTAAAAATTTACGTTCTAAATTTGAACTAAACAGCTTTGAGGCCTCATATAAAATGTAAGTAGCACCATGCCAAGAATCTCTCTGGGTTGCAATTAAGTCAGAAACTTCCACAACATAATTACCTAAAGGAGTTCCTAGATTCACCGATGAAATATTGATGGAGAGAGATATGTACTCCATCTCTGACTTTTCCACCCTATGCTCTTTCTTTTGCTCTTCATCTCCATTTTCCACTCCATCTCTTCCACACTCTGTCATGGTAGATGGATGGATGGTGGCGTAAAGGCAGAAACAGGCTGACAGGCTCCTTAGCTGCATCGCTGAGTGTATAACTAGCAACATTAGTGAACGTCTACACCCAAGGATCCCATCAAAGACAAGCGTATTTAGTGTGGCGTCTGGGGAAATGCACTTGTGCGCAAACACACACAAATACACACACACACACACACACACACCACACACACACACACACACACACACACACACACACACACACACACACACACAC
>JAQNCA010000001.1:19460273-19470610 GCA_029783725.1 Acanthurus tractus | reverse complement strand
CACACACACACACACTCACATAATCTCTGCATGTCGTCTCAGCAGCAGGGGAAGGAGAAATGTCACCGACATGCCACTGTCTTTTTACATCTTTTAAAGTTTTGCATGAATGGCCTGAATCAACCACCAAACGGCCATGATAGTTTAAGGAGAACTGACCCTGTGTATATTTCCAAGACATTTACAACAAGCATCTCACATTTCTTCTGCACTAATAATGCCAAAGACCTCATGTGGCACACTACAGAGAATACAAAAACCAACTGCCAAAACAAGTTCTGACTTTTAGAGTGAAATAAAATGTCCGGTTAATAACATTAAAGTACAGATTTAAAAGATGTTGGTCCTGACTCAAAAGGGGGCTGGATCAAAAAGAGGGCAAGCGGTGAAAGTACGTGCATTAAAGACAGAAGGGAGGAAAACAGATCCCAATAACGGAGGTGAAAGAAATGGGAGGGCATCAGATCTGAAGCAGTTTGTTGAATTTACCTTCAGGGCTGAATCTTTACCTTAGGCTAAACAACACAACACCTGCTGAAAGTTTTCTTAAAGGATGCACATGAGTGTACAGGCCTTCCAAGTTATTCTGGAACAAACAAAAACAGACTTGCAGACAGTTGGAATCGAAAAAACAAAACAACATGCACTATTCATGGCCAGACTGCATTCAAAGGCTGCTGGAAGAAATTGACAACCTGACACACATTCATCGGTGTCAAACTCTAACTTATGACAGAAGCTCAGGATATCAAGGTGAGGCTCTGGGCTAGTGTTGTATGTGTACGCGTCTGTGTATATGTGTATGAGTGTGTGTGTGTGTGTGTGTGTGTGTGTGTGTGTTTTTATCTGTTTGCTGCTGTGAGTTTGTACAGAGCCATCAACCTAGCGTAGATGTGCCCATGTGTGCACATAAGTATGATCATTACAGTCTGCTTTAGACAAAGAGCGTAAACCTCTACTGTGTACACAAGCACACAAATGTGTATGTGTACAGTGTGTGTGTGTGTGTGGGGGGGGGTTATACAGATACACACACAAGCATACGTGCCCATTCTGGAAAAAAAAAAAAAAAAAAAGAAGCACACCCGGGGAAGCGAGCATGATGCCTCAACCCCAATCGCACACAACCAGTGCTGTCACACACATGTCAAATACATCAAGCTACTCAGAAATTCCACAGAAAAAAGGAAAGACAAGAAGTTACTGGAGCCCTCTGAAGCAGATGGAGTCTCATAGTATCAGAGGACCGCTGTGTCTGTCTTCCTGTCTCTGTGTCTGCACCTGATTCTGGAAGGAAAACCATGAGGTGCAAAAAAAAAAAGAAAAAGGTCTGCGTTTCCACTCAGACCGAAGAAACTAAATTACCAATCCCATAATAACACAGATGCTTCACGGTATCCCTGCCAACCGTCTGCGCTGAGTGATATATCTGATGCTTTTTTTTTCTCTCTCTCTCTCTCTTTTTAATCTCTCTTTTCCTTGATAGGATTATTCCCTCAGCCGGACTGTTTATCACAGAAAAACATATTAGGTAGAATAGAACTCAATTGGTTTGCTTTGATCTTGCCCTATAAGAGATATCAAACTGTGTGTACCATATATTTATTAATTTCATTTATTCCTCCATCTGTGACACTTTAACGGACACTTTCTTCAAAGCCTTCTCCACCGAGTAGATTACTGTCCAGCACTTAGCATCAATAGCTCAAAATAGCCAGATAACTCCACTGCTATGGGGATAAAAACGCTTCCAGTCTCACTTGTGTCTGCCCCAGATGGAGGCTGAAGGAGGACACCAGTCCCACTGGACTTGTCTAAATTTGGCTGATGCATCATAAACTGCACATAAATGCTACGATGGAAAATAAGCCCTGAAGATTGTTTGATAAATTCCAACATCACCTCATGTAGAAGAATCTCATGTTTGTCCATACACATTTTTTGTTTAGTCATGTTTCGTAAATTAACAGAAATTCTTCCTGCATCTCGGCTGATACCTGTATGTTATTGTTATGCTTATACGGTTTATCATCGATGTGAAGCATGAAATACTGTAAACCACATTCCAACTGCATTCCAACCAAAGGGAAGGCAGCGTTTTCTCTTTTGACACGGGTGTTTCAAAGAGACCTCAGGCCTCACGCAGCCTCAGACGATGTGATGAGAGATAGCTGTGTAATAGAGCTCTGTGTTTAAACAGCAAGCCTTTGGTACTTGTGTGACACCCATTTCAGAACCGGTCCTCCTCTGCAAAAGGGAAGGTGAATCAACAGTTTTGACAAGTTGGCTGTAAAACGTCGCGCTCAAACAGATAGGCTACCCGTGTACATCAAAAGGCACTTCTGCCCCGGTTCATTTGGCACAGGATCGGAGAATGTAGGGAGCTTGTGTGAAGCGACACAGGGCGTAGAGAAGGGCGAGGAGTGCCCGCCACATCAGAACATTTGTGTGTGCATGAGTGATGCATAAAGAAAGAAAGAAAATCTACAGGAATCTTGGTTTCAGCTTTAAAAAAAAATAGAAAATATCTGAAAGAAAAAAAATTACAAGGGGAGCTGCTTAAGAAAGTATTGAAAATCTAAAATCGCAGGCTCTTCATGAACAGTAGTCAAGTTTGTGTTATTCAGGTCTCTATAGTTCAAGGTCTACCTCATCTTCTGGGTATGTTATTAACTTGAACTACGGTGAGATAACACAGCACCTAAGTGCTACTACACACAGACACCTACACACACGCAAACACACACACACACACACATTGGTGACAACATGTCAACAGGGTAAGGATGCCATGGTGAGGAAACTTCACCTCTGATTGATAAATATGTAACAACAGCGGCTTTACCAAATACAATATAAAGCAACAACACATGTTGATTATCCATAATGAAACAGTCAGAGGAAATGCAATGTGTCAGTGGTTTTAGGACTTACTGCTATCATTCATCAAAAATGCATCTACAAAACAAGAGAACGGTGTTTGTTTGTTTTTTTTATTTCCTTTGACAGCAAATCATTCTGAAAAATTGCAGAAAGCAATTGAACAAGAGGTAGCAGCCACACTGAGCTATGAGATGAAGAGCTGCTACTGCCAGGCTGCAGCCTCCAACTTCTCAGCCAGGTGACTCTTCCCCTTTTTCCTCTCATTGACACAATCAAGTTTCTGTATTATAATATCAAGTTTAAAAAGAAAAAAGTATTTCCAAATGGGCACTCTAGTTTTTTTCGCTTTGATGATCCTCCACCACTGTTTTGTCTTTCTTCATTCAACTATAAATTAATAATAAAAAAAAAAGATTTTAAAAAAAAATAAAGGAAGCAGTGGGCAAGGAATGTCATCAGTGTTTGTCCCCACACAATGTATCACCAGTAACCATGACGACTCAGGGTTTATGACTTGCACCACCTTCTTTTTAAAATGTGCTGCTAAAAATATTCCAATCTTCCCTAATACACAAACCAAAGAGCAGCAGCTCCAGCACTTGTTACGATGTCAAAAGTGACCTCTCCAAACTATTTTAACTGATTATGCATCTTCATTTCATGCATGCTGCACTAAAAAAACATTCAGGGAATTCAGAGGATTAAACATTTCTGACTTCTGACATTTTGTTTACAGCTACTTGAGGCATTCATTTATTTTAAGAATACGAGCTACGGGTTTGGTGATTTAATGTGATGGCTAACTGGGCAATGGCTAACAGGAATGTGAGTGAGCTGACCTCAGAGCAGGGCTGTTGGTAATGTGTAACCCCATGTCTCTGCACTCCTGCCCAGGACCAGCCTATGAATATGAATTGCACTGTGAGGGGCCAGAGGTCAATAAGGAGCATAAACATCTAAAAATACTGTCTTTCAGCTACCTTCCTGTTGATAGCTTTTTTTTCAAGATAATCTGTATTATCCTGAGATGAAATTGCAGATTCCATCGGCATGTAGGTCGAGCCTACATTGAGCCTACATGGTTTAATGCAAGGTCGTCCATCCCCACATGCAAACAATATGGATTAGATGTTTATGTCAGTTATTAAGAACGTAATCCTTCATATGTTTCTCCTATAGACACATATTGCAGTTACATATTAAGGGTTCGGTCATCTAAAATAAATAACAAAACCAGATTTAAGTTAATTTAAAATTGGAAACATAAATAAAAGAAAAGGAAAAACACATCTAAAAAATAACTAAGAATGAATGCTATGTCATTAATCACTGTATATTTTATTTTTATTTTTTTTTAATCAATAAGGTCTACATTCTGTATATATCGACAGACACGTTCCGCATGTGTTCGGTGGGGTCCACAGGTGGGGTAAGGGATGACAAATGGCAGACAGGCCAGCTCTGGTCTGTTAATTGTTATTGGAGGCTGAGGGCTGCGTTGTTCATTTCACCTCGCGACAGGTCGGCGGGGGATGTGATCATTAATATTAGAACATTTTCATCCATCTACCTGAACAAGAGGCCAGTCATTTAAATGGCTGGCGCTGGGTAGACCTTTCACACCTTGTTTATAACACTGATCTAAGCACATTACCAGAGCTGCGGGGGACTGCTGCCAGTCATTAATTAGATTCGCACACACAAACACGCGCACACGCACACACACACACACACAATGTGACCACCTTTATTGGCGCCTAGTCACATTTGACAAATGTCACTCGCGTGAGATAAGGTACACTTATACACATCCGGTGTGTCAGTTAAACGGAACATCAAAAGTCCGGGCTGATTCTCTCTTTGAGGGCCACGTGTGCACTTTCTCACACCCACACTTACTTAAAGCTACTCTTCCAGCCATCCCAGGGTACGTGTAATTCTGTCAGGTGGAGACTTTGTGTCCATGTGTGTGAGAGAGAAAGAAGAAGAAGAAGAAGAAGAAAAAGGGGGAGGAAAAAAAAAAGGACTGGACCTCATCTGTTTTTTGAACTCTCCATCTCTTTCACTGCACCTGACAGGCTTACAGAGAGAGCCTGGTTTTCCAGATCAATCATTCAAAAGTATTTACAAATGCACAAAGCCAGACACAGACAGGTTGGCACACGGCCACTCTGTTTAAGTGCTTTTCAATGTGTCTGTGTTGTCAACATCTATTTCACACTTATCTACACCTCAAAGAGAGGGGAAAAAAAGATGTTCCTGTGACCTTTAGCGAGTGTCAAATCTGGGGAGAAGAGAGAAGAGAAGAGAAGAGAAGGAGGGAAGAGCGATTTAAGAGATCTGTCGATGTATGCCTTACATAACCTTTTTATTTATCTGGGAGAGATTGACTGGGCATGCTCTTTATCAGAAACACACTAGCACCTTCACAGTCACATACGTACACAATTGAGCAGACAGGAGCCGCACAACACATCAAAACATTTCTGGAGAATGGTAAAAAGTTCATCTCTGTCAAAGGATCTAGGGGGTAAAACGTCTTCCTCAAGGGCTTCTTTGAGCTTTTACACCTAGTGTGGGATTCCAACTAGCAGCCTTTGTCATCAAAAGAGTCATGCAAACTCTTGGCTACCAGCGCCGATATTCAAGGACCTTGTGCCATTTTGCCTTAATTGTTAGTTTGCGGCCAGGACATAATGTTTCCATTAAGACTATGTCGATAGAGAAAGCTTTTTAGTTTTCACCTTCAAATTACTACATGCTTTCATGAGGTCAGCTGTTTTCCGTGTGGAATGGCCAGTTTTAATGCAGACGCAGTCCCTTGGTATTCAGACGGGGTCTGGTTCGGTGAGCGGAAAGTCAGGGGAAAGACTGAGAAAATGAGGGAGGGAGAGGGATGGAGGGAGGAAAGGGAAGAGAGGAAGGGGAGCGTTGATTGAAAGACTGTGATTAGCAGTTTTCAGTGGGGCACCAGGGCCACTGAGCTGTTCTAACAGAGTTGTCGCGTCTCGAGGTGCAGTCAAGGAGAAGTCAGTGCTTTAGAAAGCTCCCTCGATTTCTCCACCCCCCCCACCCCCCCCACCCCCACCCTCGTTCGCTCTCACCACCAAGCCACACTTTTCCTGCCCCTCCAAAAAAAATCAATAAGGCTGTGCAAAGTGCAGCTTGGCCCAAGGGGGGAGGGCCGGCTAGCTGTAAGGGCTAGATGCAGATCTTAAAGGGGAGACAAGAGGCGTCCTCTGGGCCTGTCCCACAGGCAGTGTCAAGGACAGACCTGAGGACCAAAGGACTGAGGCCACCAGATCGCCCTTCCCCTCTGCATCTCGCCTTCTCTCTCTCTCTCTCTCTCTCTTTCTTTCTGCCGCTGCCCGGGCTCGGTTGGCTCAGCGGGGCAGAAGAGATCGATAAGCAGGTGGAGCGTTTAAAATCCCCAGCTCCAGAGGCTGACGTTACGCTCCTCAGAGCCCAGTAGACCAACACATCGCTCGGAGCAGAGCAGAGCAGCTGGATGAATGGACGAGTGAGTGTACGGTGGTCGCACCTAGTCATTGAAAGGTTTGTGATTTGTGACAATAAACAATTCAATAGCACTTAGCCATACACAGTGTCTAAGGGGTGTAGAGCCAGACTCTTCACACACACTGCCATTGTCTCAACATGTCACAGATCAGTGGCAGGTCAGGCAGCTGCAGACCAACACTCCCTGGTACCATACCTCACTCTCAGGCAGTGAATGTATCACTGCAGCTGCGATATGTCTTTATGGACTGAAGCATTAAAAAATGATCTCAAAGAAAAGAAAAAAAAAAAAAAAAAAACTGGTATGTAGTATCACTGTCAACAGCAGTGTTCCTCATTTCCATACAGTAGACTTGACGAAGACGCGTGTTCATGATGTGGATGAAGTGCGCAAGGAGGATTTCAGTCCTGCCGCGTGTCTCCGTGTGTGAGTGACTGATCACAGTGGAAGTGGCTGGTGTCTCTAATCCAGTACCACTGTTAGACAGTGCAAAGACCCGGCTCTGTGTACCGCGGCACCGGCTGATCAAACCCATCATGTGACAAGCAACCTCTTCAAATGACGATGATTTCCCAGCTCTGTGTCCTTTCGGCTCCATATTAGATCATCTTCTGACACTACTGAGTCTGGTACTTCATCTGGGATAAAGATGATGTGCAATCCGACCGGATGGGTTGGGAGTCAAGGGTAAACGAGGGGCTAAGAAAGGGGGACTGCGCCGGTTTGGCTGACAGCTGTGACGATTATCGTGTGGTTTATTATGACCTTATGCTAAACATGTGCTTAACAACAAGTTTGATAGTATGTTGGTTCACAAAACACTTCCAAGAATATTTTAGCATCAACTCACACACACAACATATGAAATGAGCCACTTAAGAGAGAGAAAAACACTGAAGATCTTACTATTTATCAAACACGGACAGAATCCTTATAACTTAAATTTTTCTCAGAGAAGTTTCATATCAATATTTATTTTTTATTTAAGACCATTTTTTTTCCTTTTTTTTTTTGAAAATAGGATTACTTACAAGTCCAAACAGCATCCTAAATTTACATCTTCACAATTACCTAAGCCACTAGAAAAACATATGGTGCAAAACAGATGTGGACTGAACATCTAGGACAGGTCTAATTCTATCTCATGTTGTCTTTGACCCAAATAAACTGGCATTATGATGTGACCTGAGATTAATATTGAATAAAGGACCAAATATCATTTGTGGCTGTTTACACAACCGCCAGCCTGTCTTCCTGGAATCCTGAAGCAGATAAGTTTGCTATAATGGCATTAGCCAAATCCTGAAGTATAGCAGACGGCACTTGTCTTGCTTGAGAAGCCACCTCATTTCTTTATTTATTTTTCCTTCACTCATTCTAAACAAAGGAAAATATTCTACCAGGAATTGAATAGCTTAATCCTCTTTTCACTCTTCCCAGTAGCTTGAATGGTGACAGATTAACATCCTTGAGGTTTACAAACCCAGCCATTTGAAAATGTAATTGCTGGTGCCACACTGCATGCATGTGTTTAAGTTGAGGGTTAATATTAAAGCTTAAAAATACACACATGCCCTCGAGTAAGCAGGGATGTGGCCGGGCTGGGCCAGACCCAAGACCCTTAAACCCACAGCAGGATGGACCATTCTGTCACGTACGTATCAGGGAGTTGCAAGCTGTCCCAAACGCTCACTAGGTGCCATAGTTACTGTTCACTTCTGCTAATTATTACAGCCAATCAGAGGGGTTAACGGGGCGGAGCCTGGCCAGACCATGTTCTGGGGCATTTAACAGCTGGCAGGAACGGAGGTGAATGCATTACACACTGCCCTCATCCAATAAAAATAAAACACCCTGACATCCGAGGTGTACTTAGCACAGAGGGGAGGGAGGAAGTGAGGGAGGCAAGAGAGGAGGAAGGAGGGGAGAGAGGGGGAGGAGGAGGAGGAGGGTGGGGTGGGATGAAGTGGAGAGAGCATCTGATAACATGATGTCCAAGTGCCACCTAGTGACAACTTCCCAGCTTCTCTGATCCTTCAGGCTGCACAGCATCAGGGGTTGGGGGGGGTGGCGGAAAGATAACGCAACCAAGGGCAGACGGTTTTGATATTAATCAGCAGCATGTTGTTCTGAGCGAGCACCAAACATTCTGAGTCAAACTTGAGCATAAAGTAAAATAATGGTAAAATAATAAAAGTGATGCATTTTAATCACATTACATCTTGTCACTAAAACCCAATCGAGCAACAACTTCGCCTGCCTCCATCAAACCCCAATCTCTGCTCAGCTGGGGGAGCCGTCTTGTAACAGCGCTCTGGTATACTTGTGGCCCTGGGCTCCTAGGTCCCCTCCCCTCATTAACCCAGGTATAAATCACACTCTGCCAGTGCCCAGAGGTGAGAGGGATGAGAGTTGAGGTGAGCTTGAAATAATGCTTATGTCACGGCGGGTCAGCCCTCCATTATGGCCGTTTCAAAAACTATTAATCTTGCTTGTAGTCACTGGCCTAGAAATAATTACTTCATCTAACCCATGTAATACAGCATGACCAGCAGTCGAGCCTGGTCAATTTGAGACTAGGGTGGTGGGTTGGTGTGATGGTGGTGGGGGGGTATGTGGAAAAAGCAGGAGTGAGAAAGAAGGTGAGGGAGGGGGAACCACAAATTACCAGGCCCTGTCTGTGGCTACTGGGTGAATGATATCCTGCTCACTTCAGCTGTGGCCTTTTACACTCTCAGCACTGATTTAGATAGATACACACACATTCACACACTGAGAGGCAGATCATACGCAAGCACACATATGTACGCACATTAATCCATGATTAAGTACACACACACACACTGGGCAGGCAACGCACAAATCACATTATTTTACACAAGGGGTCAAACCCTTTCGTATTAAATCTCAAAAACTCGCATGTTGAAATACAGGATTGAATTTGTCCAAGTGCAGAACTGACCATAATAAAATTCGACTTTGACTGTTTAATGATAAACACAACAAAATTCAAATAATTATCAACAAGTTATTATTATTTAGTCAGCAAATTGATTTGATATTGCAGGTGGTGTCACCTGCAATGCAACTCGAAAGAACTTGAAATGCCAGAGATGTAAATAGAAATACAATAAAAGTTTTAAGTTCAATATATATGTATTGTGTTTTCTGAAGCCAATGTATCGAACACAAAGCTTTGAAAAAGCTCACTGTGGGTGAACAGAGGAGCCACTGAAAACTTGGCCTCCATGAGCATCACAGGAAGTATGTATGGAGTGACATAAATAAATGCAGCCCTCCAGTGGCTGTCACAGCTGGCATTGCAGGTGCAAATATAATTAGTCAAGGTGAAGTCTCCCTTGTTGTCTGAAGGGGGGGGGTGGAGGTTGGTGGGGGTTCCTCGCCAACCACGACTGTAAACACGCGCTATATCCTAATCAGGTGTCACCGCAGCGTTTGATCAGCCCGCGGAAACTTGTCACCAATCCCTGGCAGAGAGTGGGCCGAGGGGGAGAACAAAGGAAGAGAGCTGTCATGAGAGAACAGGGTGGTGGTGGTGATGGCAGTGGTGGTGGATGAAGAGAGTTTGCCCATTAGCAGTCTCTCTGTCGCCTATCTCTCTCCCACTCCCCTTAATGTCTCTCCTCCTCTTGTTCTCTTTCTTTCTCTCTGTGGCTACCTACAGTACACACTTTACTGTATCCAGCTACTGCTCTGCGTCTGCACTTCAACTGTGAAGAAATCTCCACCGCAGCTGTAACACTCATGCTTCACAACCCGCTAAACAAAGCTTCCAAAAGAAATATCCCAAAGAAGTACACCGCTTTTTTTTTTTTTTTTTTTTTTTACCACAAAAAAAAAAAGAAACCCCCACAAGTACACAGATCCAAGCTGCACACGTTGTTTTTTTATAAAAAACCCTTCCTGGGGATGG
>JAQNCA010000001.1:19445205-19455890 GCA_029783725.1 Acanthurus tractus | reverse complement strand
ACACACACACACACACACACACACACACCTCTAGAATGCCAAACAAACAGAAATGGAAAATAACGACGTGCCCATATCGTAGCCTCGAGTGGCTAATGAACCCCCTGGAGGATCTAGCCTCTGTGTATGAGGTGAGAGGGTCATTCCCATGTTTATTCAGGACTAGTCCAATGAGCCACTGCCATCTATTGATTGAACTGATTATTCTATGTCTCTCTTGTGACGGGACACATGCATGACAGATGAACCCGACTTCGGCAGGTCACATTCGATGTAATCTCATTGAATCTGACGGGTGATCTGGTCGCCCAGTTTGCATGATCCACGTCGCAGCCTTGTTTGCG
Source organism: Acanthurus tractus (assembly GCA_029783725.1). Classification (NCBI taxonomy): domain Eukaryota; kingdom Metazoa; phylum Chordata; class Actinopteri; order Acanthuriformes; family Acanthuridae; genus Acanthurus; species Acanthurus tractus. Next base: position 19,455,546 of record JAQNCA010000001.1, on the reverse strand, counting down.
AATACGTTGACATCTGTGGCTAATGCCTAAACAGTAATATGAGGTGCGAGGTAGGGGCTGTCAGACACGTAAGCTGTCACGGGCTGTTTGGACAATATTAGTGACTGCTTCCATAGGAGAATACCATCTGGGAGGTAAATGCTAAACACAGCAATATCCCCTATTATCTCCACCTAAAGTAGTATTTCAATAACAGAATATTTCTCCAATTTGTAAACAAACAAACTTGGATATTTTTGTATTGTTTTTCTTTTTGTTTGTTTGCTTTATTTTTTTTTTTTTTTGAGAAAAAAACTACTCACAGCTGTTTACATGAAGTAATCAAACTAAGCATGGTTGCATGGGTGTAACACATGAATTGTGTTGCTTAATATCAGCAAAAAAGTGTTTTGACATATTTTTGATTTGGGGAGAACTCTTTTTTCAATTCCACATCTTGCCTTATGACACACAGTGACCGATCAGTCTATGAATGTAACCTCTGACTGACTCACAATAGCCTTCAATTCCCAAGCCACACCAAACAGTAATGCCTCACATACGGCCTTTGCTGTTTTTTTCATTGAATGTTTAGCTATATCACAGGCCCTCCCAAGCACATGTGGGAGTACGTGGTGAACCATCTTAGCCATATACCCTGAGACAATGCAGGCAGAGCCATAAAAGTTGATATCCTTCCAGATGCAAACCAAATGTAGACTTCATGCACCTTTAAAATGTCATGCATTCACCACAGACTGCCATAAAATAGGTGGTAGGAAGTGAGGGAACGATGTGCAGGATTTCTCACATGGATCATGAGGAGCTAACCCAACCCGCATACAGCTGACAACTGAATGTCATCAACAGAGAACCATCTCATGGGTAATAAACAGTAACTTAGTGCATTATGTTATCTATAGGAAACAGCTTGCTTATATTTAAAGGTCACCAGCTGTAAGAGACACCATGAGTGTATTTCACAATTACATCACAGATGAGTTGTGGCAAAACATACGACAATCAACCATCAGCAAAAACAATTAAAATAAATATCTCAGCATTGCATTTGATATCTCATTATTTATACTTCAAGATATATATTAAATTTTATACCATACTTAGTAGGAACATAAATGAATAGCCATTTTATGGTTTTGCTGAGTTATTATGAAGAGAGGTCTGATTATTCAAGCTGATCTGTAAACAACTCTGTGTAAATTTATGAGCAAAAGATCAAATAGGCAAGACAAGGTAAAGACATGTAGAGGAAAAGCTCAGCAGCAGACTAATCAGCCCCCTCCAATGCTCACATAGCAGATCAATGAAAGACCTGGGGCCTTGGGCCTGCACTATATTACACACCAAAACTTCATATTCATTCATTGATTTTACTTTTCAGAATAGTATATCACTGAACTCCAATGGGAGCGGAAAATAGAGGCCGGGGCCGAGGTCAAGTCTCGCGTGGACAGATGTTTGCACAATATTGATGGTGCACGCAGAAAGAAATGACTAAATATCTGGATCAATAGCTAGTTTCCCTATCCACGACAGGTTGTTCCGGATGGAAATATATAAATACTTCTTTATGGCTGCTGGAGTGGCCCTAACGAACAGGGCTAAATGCCCCCCTTAAGGTAAACTCTTTGATTAGCCAAGGCTAGAGGTGACAAGAGGGGTCCGCCGATGTTAGGATGCCATGCGCCCAATGGCCTGAGGATGCTAATGCACACAGGGGCCCAGTAAAAGGGCCAAGGATATGACAGGTCATAAGCCCTGGGCAAAGTGCTCTGTGCTACCTGACCCTCCTATTCATTTGTAATGATGATGGGCCCGGGCTACACTGTTCTCAGTCATGTTCAAATAATGCATAACATGAATAATTTAGAAAATGTTCCTCAGTTTCCACATAAATATTAGCAAATACATTCTACTTGTAGTAATCAGAGCTGGAACTGACGGTCCACATGTGGAATTAATGTGGAATTCTTCCAGTATGAAGACTTTGTAATCAAACCAGGCAAACAACCTGGTAAAAATCTTGCATCCTGCTGCTGCTGCTGCTGATGGCACAAGAGCTGTCGGTTTTGATTTACAGCACAACACAATTACTGAGAACAACACCCAACCTCACAGCTTTGCCTGCCCCACAGCAGCCAACGGGGCCATAAAGAGGGAGGAACCACATCATTGCCTACTCCTTAATTAAATGAAACCTGTAAGGTTCATTTGCCTCCTTTCTTTTTACACATCGAACTGGCCAGCCCACTGCTGAAGACCTCCCAGACACCATCCCTGCTTGGCCCTAAATCATCACTGGATAAACGGCCCAGTGGGTCCCTGCTGGACACACAGTGGCCGCCCAGCGGCAAGGCCAGCGCAGGGCATGTGGTGGATCGACAACCAGGCAGCGATAAGTAATTCTGTAGAGGATTAGCAGCATGATAGCCTGATCAATACTGTGTGCTTAGGCCATTAGGAATGCAACGAGGAAATGACCCCCTCCGGTAATAAAGCAGGGCATCTGGGTTCTCCTTCATTTGCCAGCTCCATTAGTGTAATGGTATCATTATCTGCCACAGCCGTATTTTTCTGAGCCCTGGCTTTTCCACGGCTCGACCTGCGGGGGTCTGATGAAGCTGTGAGAGCCCCCATGCCGAGTGTTCCCCTTTCTACCATTTTACACAGAGCCTAGGTGTAAATCTAGCTTTACTGGAGCCTATGTGCTACTCTGCCTTAGGTATCCATACCCATGTTTTATGTCAGCACCAAACACTATTTTTCCATTATTGGCTCATTAATAGAGCAAGCAGCATGTAGCTTGGGTTAAAAGGGAGAAAAAAGATGGCCAGCAGAGCACAAAGCTGCTGAATGTGCTGAATCTGACACCCCCCTCTTGCTAAAACATCAGGCCTGACATGACAGGACGTCGGCATTAGTCGCCATAAATCGTTTCCTTTACACTAATTCACTAGCTAACATTTTGTGTGGGAGAATTGATTAACCATGTCTGGATGTGTGGCCACATAATCAGCTTTTACCTCGGTAGTTGTTAATTTAACAGAATTGCCAAGGGAAACACAAACCATTTTAATGAGTGTTCAGAAATTAAATACCCTAAACAGCTTGCACTAGGTGCCACAACCAGAGCAAACCAATGAGGCTGATCTAAGCAATGGGCTGGGCTGAGCCCGGGACCTCACAACATCTGGTGACCCTGTGTGATCATTACTTAGCCTGCTGCTTACACACACACTTCCTGTTTCGACACAGCACTCTATACTTGTCATCGCCATCCAAACGAAGGGTTTGCATCAAAGACAGCTTTGGAACACTGGGTTAAGGGACAGGGCCGGTGCTATTTTCACACTTGCCAAAGCATTCATGGAAATTCATCTTGTGATGACAACGCTGATAAAATACAGTGAAATGTTTTCGATTCATTATTGTACAAGGCGGGTTGAATGTTGCTTTGGGGAGGAAATTCAAGAAAATATAGCTACTTGAGAACCTAAGGACATGCGTAAACATACAAGTAACCAGTCTGCAGATTTTTGTAGTTGTAGGTCAGCAGTTAGTGTGTCAAATGGATTCATCCTCCACTGAGTGTTAAAAAAATGCATTTATTTCACATTTTGTCATGTATATAAAAGTGAATTAATGTGAAAGGGGTGTGATTAAGACTCCCTGGGCAGTTGGGCCAATGCCCTGTTCTATTTCACTTCAAAATACATCTGAAGGTTATGACATTTTTCCTGTCAGGATGTTATACTGGTTTGCTGTAGCAGGATTTTCAAAGGAGAATGTGTATTCATTTGGCACTAATGTGCTGGTGCTACCATTCCCTAACTCAGACTGACAGTGGGCCCATCACAGCACATCTCGTGCTTTGTGCAGCATTGCAAGCACACTCACTTGCTGGAGAAGACAGCCATCATATAAAAGTTATTAGATATCATAATAACTGTATCATTATAAAACCGCTGATATTATAAATAGTGACCAAAATACCTTGCAGTCATAAAATTATTTTGCAATATACCATTCCTCTGCTCGTCCTTTTATTTATCTAAAGAGAAAGAAAGCAAAGCCATTAGGTCTGGGCAGTGCTGCCTGACTGCCTGAAGGCCAGCTGGAATGAGTTCTCTCTCTGAGCCGCTCATCTGGCCGCCATGGCTGCTTTCATAAACAGGAGGAACCACGTCCTACATAGTTTCACTGCTGTCTAACATGATCCAAACACATGTGCCACAGCAGACTGCGTCCAAGTCAGGAGATAAGAGGAGAAACAGACAGAGAAGCAGACAGATACACTGACTATGGGCAAAAACACAGCCCGGGATGGCTCAGGCACACCAAAGCCCCCTTTTTTTTCCCCCCTTTCCTTAAGTATCTCCACACATAACAAAACTACAGTTCTACAGCATGTGAAAGTACAAAAATCACAGACAAGTGCTGAGGCACATACAGCACTTGGTCATCACAGGTTGCAAACGCATCCCTATCTGTTTGCATCAGGCAAAAAGCATCCTGCACACCTCTCACTGAAATGTGTGTAGGACTAATTTCTTATGCCTCTGCAGGTTCTGCAGGGGGCTTATTTACAGAGGGTGTTGTTCAAGAGCAAAAATCACGACATGAGCCAAAAAGTTTTCCTGTGCACTGTATGAAGGACTTCCAGTTATTATCTGTAGGAAAGCCTGAAGCAAAATTACGAAAACAACACTACAATACACACTTACTAACGATTTTTTAAACAGTGCACTGAGTTGCTACTGTTGCTACAATACTAATGATTCATTCATTGTTTATTCTTGACACAATGATGTTGTCTTAAATGAAGCTTTGACGTTGCCTGGTATCTTTTTTTATTTAATGTGACATCTAACCCTTAGAATATGATTTTTACTATTTTCTTTAAAAAAAATAACGTACAGGCTAATTCATATCGTGTTTCCACCTACTTATGTGATGTCGCTAAGACGCTAAAATGCAAGCTACGGCTTTATATCAGCAGTGTATTTACGTAATAAAGCACATTTTTAATGCATCTGTAATTCTTCATTGTGGTAGACTGGGGGGGAAAATGGAAAACACAATAAAGGAAACAGGCAAGGTGAGGTATGCGCTGACATTCGCGGCTTTCTAGCCTTCAAAATGCAGCCACCAGCATCACATAAGGAGCATTAGATATTCAACGAGCGACAGGGCTTAGAAATATGCCAGACCTAACGGAGAAAAACGCTATCAATACCTTTCTTCTCTTCTCTCCCTCACTGTCACCCGATCTTTTCATGTTCCTGGAGTTGTGTTTACACTGCCTCGCTTTCATTGGGGGCGACGTTGGTTGTTGTAGTGAATGAGTAAACGGTACCCCAACCTATTCTTATCATAAAAGATACGCATACAAGTCCAGCTCTACATGTTACTTCAGTCAGAAACCAAGTGTGATTTTTTTCCAGAGTTAAATCGATTTTGTACTGTAATTCTTAAGGCAGGCGCTATAAGCCAAATCGTGAGAACTACAAGTCCCAGAAAGAACGTGCGCTCGCGGCGGAAGCAGCTTCAGCACGCTCTAGATGCTGCTCTGCGCAGCTGCATCGCAGGTACAGATCTACAAATTGCAGATGCATCGGTTAACATGCTTTTAAATCAGTGGTTTTACTATTACAGCTTTTAAAATGGCTGAGAAATCAAAATGAAAAAACTATGAGACATTTACGTCTATGTAATATCAGAAGAAAATCATCATCATCCCTATTTTTTTTTTATTATCAGTAATAGTAGTAGAAGTAGTACTGTTTTTTAATTGAGGTTTGTTGTTATTGTTTTGTTTATGTTTTTAATTTTTACAGCCTTTTAAATGGCTTTGCCATTAAAATTAAATATAACATACAACACATTTGTATAACCAGTAGCAATTATTATTATTGTTGTTTTTATTATTATTATAATTATTATTTTATTATTATTTTTTAATCTCTTTTTTTTTTTTTACAGGGAAGGGATTTGAATAACAGTTTTGAATATTTCCTTCAAATATATCCTGGTTTTTAACATGGATATCCCATATGTTCCCCCCTTTTTGAAAATCAAAACCAGTGTCACTTTTATCTCAGACTATGTGTAAAAATAGCAATCATGCTTTGAACATACTCCAGTTTGAGTCTTGCCAACCTTCTTTCAACTCTTGCATGCATCTCAAATCCAGGTGTTTTTTTTGCTGGTGTGGGCTGCAACCACGTCGGCCCTTTTCAACTCACGTGAACACACAGCTTCTATGTGGCTGCCTTTATGTATCACCCCCAGTTGGAGTACCCTCCTAGAGTTCATCCAGATTGCTCATAACATGTTTTGAATAGTGCTGAAATGTGTTCTGGCCATTGTTCCTATCAAAGCACATGTGAAATACATGAGAGGGTTTCACGGGTGGAGCAGGCGGTGGTGGTGGGAGAGTAGTGCAGAGCCGGATTGCAGGGGTTTAAAACACCTGTTCCATATTACCATTACAGACTTTGATCAGTGTCTTCATTAGTTTCCTTTGTAATCTCTTTTCTTTTATGGTAGAGCTGACCCAAGTGAGCCGGGCATAGTGATTTAACACACATGTTTCTTTCACCTGTCTTGTAAAATGCTCAAAAGCGCTCCCACTTTCAAAGATGCCGGTGTCTCTGGCATCCCTTACTAATAAACGGAGGGGGTTCTTTTGATTCCTATTTATAACCTACATTTCCTCTCTTCTGTCCTGGTCTTCCACAGGGGGAAAGATGTTTGAAAAATATATTTGGAAGCATTTTGTGAAAACTAGATCCATGTGCATGCATATAGGCTACGTTTTTTCACATTAACATACGTCAGCCCGTAGGGCCTCTTAAGAGCTACCACTGTGGAAAAAAAAAAAAAACTTATGATGTTGTAAATAACCTCATTCTTTTCACTTATAATGTTAAAATCTGCCTTGATCCAGCCTCCATCACCCCGATCGATCATTGCACGATGTTCCTTTTATGTGTCAAACTATCATTCACATATTCACACTGTCAATCATTTTTATGGTTAACATTTCAAGGAACAGACCGTTCCCTGACCAACTTTTTTGGCTGAGTCTGTCGGATCTGAGGCTCTTTGAATGTGCAGAATGTATAGCGCCTTTAATGGCAGACAGGCCACTTACCTTGTCCAGCAATCCATAAAGAAGCTTGGTTTTTAATTCCATCAATGGTGGCCCATTGGTGGAAAGGTGTCAAAGTCCTCAAAATCCTGAATGGCTAAGGGATCATATGCACACAGTGAGCCTATTTAAATTATTCACAAAGTATATAAACTGGTTAAATCATGCTTAGTTCTTTGTAATGGAGGTCATGGAATGGAATTAATTCAGGGCCAGGGTAGATGGAATTGCTTTGATCCTGATTAGATGTATTGTTTTAAAATGTATTTTAAAAAAGCTTCCTTTTTGCAGTTCATAAAATAGACAGTCTCATTAATTTTAGAGAATATTTATAGCCTTTTGGAGATAAGCCTTCCCTTTTTTTGTGAAGAGTTGCATCAGAAAAGGACACTAGTATCACAGCTGTCCTGTTCTGTAGCCGATAGCTGCACCCATCAACCAGTTAGCTTATCTTAACGGAAAGACTAGAGCAGTGCTGTCCAAAAGTAACAAATTCACCTTCTAGCATCTCTTACTCTCACCACTAATAAGTTATACGTCTTTAAACTGAAGTGTAAGAACACGAAGTTGTGGTTTTAGGGTTATGCACTGGATCATTCAAAGGGACTTTTATTTTCATTCAAAGCTGAAGTCAGTCATTGCTCCTGGCAAAGAAAACCTGCGCATAACCCCCTGTAAAACCACAACTAATCATTTCCCAAACTCAGGCTTACATGTTCATTAGTGGGCCTTAAAAGTCCTGGGAGGCAAAATTTGGTGATTTAGGACAGAGCCAGTCTGGCTAAATCCCCTCGTTACAAGTCTTGAGGCTTAGCTAAATTAACGGTCAGCTAGCAACAGCTCCATATTTTCTGTGCTAGCATGAGAGTGATCTTTTCATCTATTTAACTCTCCTCAAGGAGACAAAAAACATATTTACCAGAATATCTCTGCTATTTCTTTTTGGTATTTAGAGACTATTGTCATAATTTGCAAAAAAGTTTGAAAGCTTTATTTTTGTTCTGCTGATATTAAAGGCTTTTTTTTTTTGTTTTTAAATCTACACAACTCCATTTAAAACATAAAATCAATCCATCATACGAGTATGTTACTTTCGGGAACACGTCAAACTATCATTCATATGTTCTCACTGTCAGTCACTATGATGGGGAACATGTCCAAGAGGAGAAAGTTCTCTGGATCCTTTATGCTGAACGGTCAAATCTGAGGATCTGTGAACAATCATAATGTACAGACTCTTTACATCGAGACAAGCCAATTACCTTCCTGAACAATGCCTGTCATTTGTCCTACAGTGAATCAGCCTGTAAAGCAGGCACCTCTTATGTTCGACCTGTCGGGTTCAGCATGAGGCAAGGTCATCCCTGTGCACACTCTGATGTGGTATCATGTGGGATGAAGGAGGAAAAAATCACTTTGAACTTCGTCTATCATCATATAGCTCTCTCCACTGGTCTGGCCAATGTGTTTGCGCTCAATGATGGGAGTATGTTTTCTGTTATAGTGCATTGCATCAGATCCGGATGACCCTTTGACAAGGCTCCTTTTTATGATATAATGAGCATCTAAAAAAAAAAAAGCCAGGAAAGAAGAAAAGATGAGAAAGCCCGGTGCCAGAATGGACTAAAGCACAGTAAAAGGAAGACAGGGACTATTGTGTTGTGTCTGTATTAAAACCAGAGCCCGCAGCCCTGCAATCATCTCTCCCTAATGCTTCAAACTATTGTCTGGCCTTAAAAAATCAGAAATACAAGAGACAGACCTCTTTGTGAATAATGATATCTTTCCGATGCAGGAGTTTTCTGTTGGGCCACCTAGATTTTATTATTACGTTATCAAGTTAAGCTGTGGTTTTCTGTATGAAAGACAGGAAGCAAACTACTGGGAAAACTGAAAACAATACAGTCAAGCTTTGTCCTGCACCACACGGGACCTCTGGTGAAGGTACTGTTAGAATTGTAAACAGCATTTTTCACTCACCACAACTCCGGCCAGGGACTATCCTCAGCATATTTTGCTGCCTCCGAGTAGACAAGCTCTTTTTTGATTTTTATTTATATCGAATGAGCATATGGAACAAGTATGTGCCTTCTCTCCGCTTGCTAACCTTCAGTTCTTAGCCCTAGGAAACTTATTTGTCAGTGCTATAAAGCAGATTGCTGCCCAGTGGTTTCAATTAACATCAAAGGGCTCTTCGCAGGCAGTAATAGTTATATCAAAACCTGAAATGTATTATTTAGGTTATGTGCTGGAGTCCTCCAAACGATTATGTCCTCGTTCAGGAGAGGGTTTTCTTTTTTTGCTGACTTTTTCCATTCCATATACTCTGCCGCCTTCAACTCGTGCCTTTGAAGCACCCCACATCACTCCTGTACAGTCTCTTTGTAGCACCAGGGTACCTGTGTGGCTCACACCCGGTGGCCTATTAGTTACAGGGCATAAAAAGTGGCAGTACAATAGCGATGGAGAAGATTAAAAGTCCTGTGGTGCTAAGTGGGTAGATTTTGGAATTTCTCCCAGGTTTTGCTATTCATTTCTCACCAGAGCCACATATAATATAATAGGGTCCTGGTACATGCATTACTTAAAAAGGTGCAAAACGTATAAAAGGTGCAAAGTTGAGAATGGACAGTCTGAGTGTTAGAGGAGTGTCGCCTCTGTTAGTTCTTTTACAGCCACTGTCTTTCATCTAACTTTGACCACATGTCATTTCTATTATCACAGTCTTTTTAGGCGACAACTGGCTCACCTGAAAATTGTACAAAATAAGATGATACGTTTCAAATTGTTAACATGGTTCAGAATTAGGCGGTCCGTGTGTGTAAATGCTTAGAATGTTCGTCAATAATGGTATTTGAACATTATGCCTGCTCAAAATTCTATCAAAAGTCATGAATAAACCTCTTTTTGATCTAGTTACCTACATAGAACAGCTTGCACAATAATGAGAAACACTCATCAAATCTCTAATAGTTTCATAAAACAGGTGAAAAAAGGTATTTAAAGGAGAGGGCATGTGGTGCAAGGCATTTCAGTTTTAGAATAAAATTACTATTTGTATCATTAATAATATCTACAATAGTTTAATTTGCATGTAAAGACTTCTGCTGCAGAGTCACGGTTATATTTGTTATCGTCATCTGGGTCATACAGTGTGGCTTTTTCTTAAAAGAAGGTAAAATAACTGT
>JAQNCA010000001.1:19409713-19427236 GCA_029783725.1 Acanthurus tractus | reverse complement strand
CACACACACACACCCAAGCAAGTTGGCTATTGACAGTATCATAGCTGTATATTTCTGTATCCTGGCTCTGACAAGCACTTCGGATAAATCCAATGTCAGTGTGGCTGCTCTCGCCACTGTTTTGGCCACACACAGCTGCGGACAGCTGTTAGGACATAGTGGCCTTCCGCCCTTAACTATAGACCAGGCACCATTTTTTTTCCATAACTCCAGTGTTGTATTTAAGGCTTTATAGCCCCATATTCACATATATGTGAGCATGGGTTTTACATGCCAAAGCAATCTGCCCTCTTTGTACTCTGTCAGCAGCTCACACTGTACTTTTCCTTGGCTGCTTTTATTCACTGTGCATGTCTCTTGACTTTCCTGTGATCACCTGTGATATAGTAATCGAGTGCAGAGCCTTTGATGGCCTTAAACAACAGCTGAAATAATGATTATAGCGAGTCTGGTCATGAAAAGAAGGCAAGAAAGTTCACATTTTGTTCTAAAAAGCTTTCCTTTGATTTTTCCATTTCAAAGTCTGGTATCATACAAATATGCCGGGCAGAGATTATGCCACCCCTCCCTCTCCTTCCCCATTTTATACATGCTGCTCTCATCACTGAGAATGGAGTGTATCCATAATAACTTGCACATGTCCCACTTTTGTCTTTGCGGTTTTCATTCGACTATAAATTGAAGGTAGACACTTTTTCTGCGTCTCTTTGGGTGATGTGTAAGACAGGTTTAAATGGATGTAATTTTACTTTGAAGCAATTGTGTGACTCATTAAATGGTGCCAGTTTTGCGTGTACATTGCTGGTGGTTTGTGGAGCAGCACGAGGGCCCTCCGAGTCACCGAGCTTCAGGTCCGTAGCTCAAAAAAAAAAAAAAAAAGACATCTGGCACCCATTTGGGTGAGAAGGCGAGTGCCAACACGAAAACATTAGGCGACGGACCAAATGCTCTCAACCCAAGTCTAACACGGAGCGCATGACAACCAAAATCGAAACCTTTCGGCGAGCTTCAGCATTTGCACTTCATGTGTTGCTCTAAAGATCTGCCTTTTCCTGACTCCAGCGCTCTCAGTAGTGAAACTGATCCTTATTGAATTATGAAGGAAGCATTGCACAACCGTGTAGCCCAGCCACTCTCGAATCCGCTGTGGTCGGCATAAAGGGGATGGTTAATTTTTACATTAGAGGGACTAGAGATGATTTGGTGAGTGGCATCATGACACTACTCCCCGAATGACCTCTAAACCCACTGGATCCCATTGGCGCACCAAATAACAGCTTAGATGGTAACCCACATATGCAAGAAACACCAAAAACATGTTTTTGGACAAAGCAGATAAAATCTGTTCATGTTCCCAACAGCACAGCCCAACATGCATGTCTGTTGATTGTTGTAGGAAATAAAAAACTAGCAAGTCGTCAATTTTGTTAACACCATCAAATATTAAAGTGCAACAACACAAGACATAACTAAGGAAGACAGCATAATATTATTTAGTAGCTAAAGAGCAAGGAAAGCTTTTCTCAGCTTCCCCGGTTGTTGCTGTTTTCTTTTTATGCTTGGTTCCCACTGCTGCCTGCCTGTCCAGCTCTGGTGCCCATTCTGGGGCCCCAGCTGGGACCATACCTCCACCCTGAACTATGGCAGGTGGCTACAGTTCATAGTTACTGTAGTGACAAGTAAAGCTATCTGTCTATCAGGAAAAAAATGTTCTCCATAAAATATGACCCAGTGTCACCAGCATAGTTGGGGGTGTGCGATTTGGTCCCCGAAGCATTGCACACTACTTGGTGTAGCCCAGTGGTTCTTAGGTGGAGCAAGGATGACCTAGGGAAATATAATGAAAGTTGAATGTGATTTTCATATGAATAATATACAAACAGGAGTTTGCTGGTGTTATCATGCTAATCTTAATTCTATTGAAATTCAGCTTAGATTGTGAAAACTTTCCTTTTCTCATTGGCAACCTCCTCTATCATTGTTGATATTTAATAAAAAATTGTGGAGTTGGGGCATGAACTTTTTAAACATGAAAGGGGCTATGCCAGTAAAAGTTTGAGAACATTCTCACTACTAAATGTCGTGTACCATCAAAATGATTTTTGAACCTTTTATTTTAAGTTAAAAAAGTTACATAATGTCGCTTTAACATTTACAGAGACTGACAAAAACAATTTTCAATTCTCCCAAGGCAACATGCATCCAGTCTGTCCAAGAACTGCTTGTGGTTTCAGTTTTGCAATGTTGTTTATATAAAACATAATAATCCCTCATAAAACTTGGCTCTAAAAATTCCTGCTTTTCAGTCTTTTACAATTTTATAGGGCTTAAAATACACTAGTGACTTGACTACATAAGTGACTTTAAATTTACTGAATGAGAAACATCACATCATCTTTTCTTCATTTCTATTTGTTTGCTTCAAAAAGATCTGATGAAGACACAACAGACTTTCATCTGAAGTCTCGCAGCAAACTCGAAAAAATTGGCATATCAAAACTTTACTCTAAACAGTTTTATTAAGCGTCTGTCAGCCAGGTTTGTGGTATTGTGGTATCGATATGCTCCCTGAAATCTCATCACCCAGCAGATTTATAGCACATCATTTGAAGTAGCAGGGCTGGTATAGTTTGCTTATAATGGCCTGGAGAAGTGACCATGCTGCTTTTCAGTTATTTTTCTAAACTGTTAAATAACCTTTAAAGTCCTGAAGTGATAAGTTGTAAATCAGTAGGCAATATATACCCTTCACCCAGGTACTATTACATTAAAAGGAAAGTCACAAAAAGTGAAATATACATATTATATATTATCTGTGTTGATGATAAGATTTATATCTGTCTATCATTTGGTATAGTAAAAAAATTCTTGTAGAATCCAAAACTCAATCTTGTTTTTAAACCCGAATCGAGTTCCCTCTAACTTCTTATATTGCCAGTTAATCATTTCCTAAGACATCCATCCATTTGTCAGAGATGCAGACAAGCAGATGAAGGATCGGAGTAAATTTATTCATTCAGTACATATCTCATTTCAGGATAAAACTGCAACATCTTGAAAACAAACTCTCAATGGAAAACTCTGGAGTGGTGGTCCATATCTGACCTTGGGGATATGCTAACGCTGTGGCTTCGCGGAGATTTACCAGTTGTCATGAAAACATTAAATTGAGACCGCTGCATCTGGCAGTCAGACAATAATGCAAGTACATCACAGTGCAGCTTTTTAGTGCCAAAGAGCGGTGACTCATTTCTGATAAACATCTGCATCATAAAATAAAAGCGTGGCCTTGCTTGCGTCTCGGTAATGGTACAGTGAATATCAGCTATGCGAGCAAGCATGTTTTTTTTTTTTCTACAGCTGCATCTGATACAAAATATTGGGCACAGATTGAGTGAGCTCTGTCAGTGTTTCCACATTGGATGATTAGTAAACTATCAGTAAAGTCACAGTATTTCTTTGTTATGCAGTTCCATAAACACTCTTGCCATTGTCTCTAATTGCAATTAATATGTTTGCCTTTTATGATTTAATTCATTTCTTCCAAACATGTGGGCAACATTTCTTCCTGCAAAACAAAATAAGTAGTTAACCATGAAGCAGATCAACATTTGTCCTTATAAGCGCATGGATTGTCAGTTATATTTTGTGTGTTTGGATGAGGGTTCATAGTCACATGTTTCACACACCACCCAGTCATATGTCTTTGCTTAACCATCACACCAGGCGGTCCAATTGAAGTCCCATGTATTCGTCACCCGTCACGAGTGGTAGCCTGCTTGTCAGCCTGTAAAACTGTTGTGTCTTCTGTGGTTCCAGAGGGTTAGGATTAGATTTCTTAAATTTGAAAAAAAAAAAGTAACTCTGTCAGCGTTGTGAGATTTGCCTCAGATTTGGGGTTGATAAAATATTTTGTTTTGTTTTGTCTTTTAACAGAATATTTGCCTGACAGATGATGCTACAGCCACGCGTTATGGAAAATTTAGCATCTGATGGTTTGAACCATTCTCTTAAGTAAAATTCAAACTATTCCCTACAGCTTGGATTTTGATTCTGTTCCTTTTTTTAAGAGTTACAGTCTAGATCCTGATGATCAGTATGAGTTAATGCACATTGGTCTGTTTTATTGCCTCATGCACTAAGAATAACATTTATACATTATTTCACATGAAGACAGAGTGCTTTGGCTTCTTTCTGTGGTTGTCTGCACTGCTTCCCATCCGGCAAAATACCCTGGATTTTATGTCAGAGTTACAGAACTGCTTTGAATGTAAATTTAGTATACTTACTAGCATTTTCTACATCCTGTACGAACTACCCATCCTTTACTGGAATAGTCTGCTGCAGAAAATAAAAGTTGAAATGAGCAGCATTCTGTTCAATTCAATAAGTCATTATCCGTAAGTTTCTACAATATTCTTAATTCAGTATAACAACACACATTATAGAGTCTTTGTAATATTCTTTGGGGTTCCATTAGAGGATAGCAAAGCACATATAAATCTCCATTCCACTTGATGTAAAAGGACAAAGATGGATTTCCCCATGAAAATGAATGTGGCTCAGAGCATTAAGGGGACCCCCAGTGAATCAATTCTGGCTACAAAAAAGTTAACTTAGATTAAATGCATCTGCAGGAGTCAATAAGATCGCTTTAACGCTGTTTGCTAGATGAGGACTGTGCTGCAGAAGACATGAACTTAATCTCAAGTTGTGCCTCTTCGAGCCAATGTCTGTTCCATTAAGTGGCAGACACACTTTAAAAAAACCTCAGCAAGCTAAGTGATAATCAATAGCGTTCTCTCTCATGTTTACGGTATGAGACAGCAATATTTTTAATCTGTTTGTTTGTTTGTTGCTCAGATATGTGGCTGCTTCCAGAATATTTATTTGCACCAGAGGTTTCTCTTGCTTTGGGTTTGAGTCAGCGTTTTGCATCGTTAGCAGTCCCTGTGGAATTCTCTAATGACATTCCCAATTTGGAGCTTTAATTCAGCACCAAACAGAAAACACTCCTCTCTTCAGCTGGATCGTATGAAAAGCTGCTTCCACGGCAGGCCAAAGCCATTGTTTTACAAGTGGAAACCCCAACGACAATTATGCCTTACTGCTTACGGTTTGGCCGAGTGCGACTGCAGAAGCCTTCTCCTAATGGTCCTTTACTTCAAATGTTGCTTTTCACAGTTAAATGTGAAACAAACAAACAGACAAAGAGACCAAAAGTTGAACAAACCAGACGGGAGAACAACACAAAAGACGCAATGACACAGCCGAGAGCTGTCAGTATAGTGAGTTCTAGAGATCCCGATAATGCACATTAATGGAGGATTAGTGGTCAGCCTTGGAAACACATGTGCTAAAAGCAGAGGAAGTGCAGCAGAGAGGGATGTTTGGCACGTGCAGCAGCTGTGTGGTTGTAGGCACTGCAGGGCTCTTTGATCCTCGGTACTCAGGTGTGACAGGGCTTTGGCAGACAGTGAGCCTGGTGCTGGCTGAGGCCGAGCTGGATGGGCCCATCTGCTCTCAGTGAGAGCGTGAGAAAGGGCACCTGCCGTGGAGCAAAGACTAACTCAACAAAGTGCTGAAACATTTCTCAAAGAAACTTCTGAGGCACACAGACCTGGTCAGCTAGGATCATAAAATAATTTTTGAGTTTTTTTGTTTTTTTTTTCTGAAACTTCTTGGTGCTCCAGATGGGTTGCGTTAATCAAACCAGATGGCACAAAGACATTTTTGAAAGAAAACTTAGCATATAGCGTTGATTGACGTTGTGATGACACTTCTGACACTATCTAAACTATCCTTATGTTGTGACCTGCATCTATTGCAATGTCTATAGATTATCTAAATTGATTGCATTCATAGTAATCCTCTTGCACAGTCTGCGAGTATTGCTGTGTACGTCTTTCATAAACCGGTACCACTATAAAGGATGATTACCCCAGCATTAATGGTCCCAGGGCTGATTACATCTCAAAGAGCAACTGTCATTGAGTTGACCCTTTCATCAGCAGTGTTCAGCTAAGCTCCAAAGGAGCCAAATAGACTGTGGTTTAAAAAAACATAGTGGCATGATCAACTCAGCAAATTCACAGTTTGTCTGGTAACCCGTCTTAAAGTCTTTCAATAAATCAGTCCAGGCAAGGATTTATGAAAATGACTGAGTGAACCCAGAGGTCACATGCGGTTTAATTTGATACTTGGCAGTAAATCCTCTAATTGTTTCTCAATGCGCCTTTACAGTTGTACAATAATACCACAAGAATACTAGCTTGCATATCTGGATACATTAAAGGAAACAAAATATCATTTTTATGTGCTGTCTGCTGGACACACCTATGTTTAATAAAAACGTTGCATTTGATTTTGAACAATAAACCTTGTCTGCAAAATAGGAAATTAGCCTGTTACCCCGATGCTTAATGAGCTGCATGTTTTTTAGGAATCCAAGTGAACCGTTACTGCCATTTTGTCATGATTTGGCGGGCTGAGTTTCAGTCCTGGCCTCTATTATTTCTTATGGGCTAATTAAGACATTAGCCATTATAGAAATTCCTCCACACTCTTTGTGGAGTTAAACCGTAGTCTTTCGACTTGTTCCAACTCCCCCGCTGCCTGGGCAGAGCTCAGGCCTGAGGTTTTCTCTCTCTGCAGCTGGGATTTTTGGAGCAGAGACAGCAGTTACCGACCACTTTGACCTTTCTGACCCCGTCAGTGGCCATCTAACGCAACATCCTGAAGACTCAGACGGATAACACGTTGAGTTCTTTCGATGTACCCTCAACAGCAAGGCCCTTTCACTGTTTCCAGCTTTCACTATGCCCTGACTGGAGTTTGTTAACTCTGTCATTTGCAGGAAGACTTTACAAAGGTCACTGTCTGTGTATTTTTCATTAACAACCCAGCGCCGCTCACTCCTCAGCTGGATAATGAGAACCATCGCCTCGGCAGATCTGGAGAACCATTTTTGGTGTCAGCAAATGTCGCAGCTTGATGGAATATTAATGTAATTTATCAGCGTGTTTATGTTGCCGGTTTAGTAGGACATTTTTATGCCCCACTAGAGCAGGGATGCTGTGTCAGTGCATAATGACAATGTCACTTGCAATAACAGACAGATTTGGTACTTGTGGCGTCATCTCATAAAGCAGCTCTGCTCAGTTTGTGAACTGTGACAACTTTATGATTGTATTTTACTCTCTTTCGGATAAGTTTTCAGTATGAACATGCCAACTCGTTGCATGCAAAAGAATGCAAAAGAACTGGACTCTGAGCAGGACCAGAATACCCTTTTGTTCTTAAGCTATTCTTGTAATGTATGTATGTATATACATATACATATACTATCCTCATGCATTTATATTTTCTGCTTCGAATGCATTTCATAAAAGTCCTAATCTAAACAGTACCGACATGGAATGTGTTGGACCAAGCTTTACAGAAGGCAGGTTCAAAAGCCATTGGCTATTTTAATACCAAGGCGAGAGCTCTGTTACTGCACATGCACATTTGGAACATGTACATAAAGATACTGTAATCTTCAAACAACACGAGGGATTGAACTCCTCCAGCTCTCACATCATGTCTGCTAGGGAAGGGACACTTTTATGGCAGCAGTAAAAGAAGCTGGCTGAACTTCTATGTTTGATCCTCCCGGGGAGAAGAAGAAAAAAAGGGTTAACACTTTAATCAATTCAATACCTTTTGTTTTGTGCATGGACTTAACAGCACCGTCACATAGTAATTGTCAGACTAATTCTTGCCTTTTAACCCAATTCCCTTGCAGATTCAGAATTTTCCAAAGCCTTGTCTTTTGTCTTGTCTTTTTGTCTTTTGTAGGCATGTCTCAAGTTTCATGGGCCAAACTGCATTGTCAATGGCAATTACACAGACTGACAGCTCCGTAATAAATTGTAAACAACTTAGTAAATGGAAAAGAATAGTATGAGCTTCGTTTAGCCCCATGACACTGCTACAATATTGGTTATTACTGATCAAAGGGTTTTCACTGTTGGAGAAGGGCCATGCTAGCAGTCCAGCCATTGGCAAGCAACCACAGAGGAACTTGATAACAGAGCTCATTTGAATGTAGCCCTCTTGCTACAGAGACTTTGCATGCCAGTTTATTCATGAGGTGTGCATTCCCCATTGCTGCTGTAATTGCTGGTGAGGCAGATTTCTTATGGATGACTGCAACTATATCAGAACCAGACCAGTTTGACAATTATCACTTTCTAAAACTGATGGCTTGTGCTTTCTTTCAACTTATCTGGAAAAGAAAAAAAAAAATCATAAAAAAGAGAAAAACCATGATCCCAGAAACAAAGAGTGAGCAATGGCAGGCAGAAGCATCATAAATCCACTTTGGATTGAGTCTAATCAACAAGCCGTATTGCATTTACTTGCTGATGCCAGATTTGATTGATAGGTCAGCCATTTTTTCATGGATCATTTCACTTCCAGTAAATATGTGCACAACCACGTTGCCTCTCAGAAATAAGAAAAAGATACATGATTTCTTTTTGTTGTTAATCTTGTAAACCACAACATTTGTATGTCGTCCAGTAATGACAATGTCAGACAGAACGAGCCCCAGAGGGCTTTCTGGGCTGGAGTTCTGAAGGCCGCAGGCTGACAGATACATGTAGCAGAACAAGGCAGAGAGGAAGCCTCATCATGACTCTGGGCAACCACCACCCCTGGCCCTCATAGCCAAGACTTCTACACTGACCGGGATAGCTTAACCTCAAGTGGATGACATATTCTGGTGGCAGACCCTCACAGAAAAACAATGTTTTCATTCGAGGGTGTAACTGCTGCTTTTTGTCAACAGGATCTCCACAGTGACTTCAATCTATCAGTCCCTTAATCTTTACTCTAAGTTCAAATTGATGAAGTGTGGTGAAATGCATAACCACGTGTCTGCTGGTTGAATTGGATTTGAGGATTAATGTTCTCCCATAAATGGCTGTTTTATTCTTACTACCAGGGGCGATCTACAATGATTTAAGCTTTTATAATTGCCTGTTTTTTTAGCATCTAGCGCCGCGGCTCCAAGGATGGAAATTTCTGTAGGTCAGTTGGTTGGTCATTTGTTCCCCCTTTATGTCCAAGCCTAAATATTTCTGCAGCTATTTAGCTGACCTCATTTTAGAGACACTCGTGCTTCTCAGAGGATGAATCCTGCTTCATCTTTGATGTTCATCTCACTTTTTCTCTGGCACCACCATGAGGTTTTTTTTTTTTAACTATTGTATTAATTGCAATTAAACATGGCACACACATTTAACTCCTCTTATAATACACTGTGCTAGGTTACCCCTGACTAAGACCAGTCATGATAATGTTTTCTTACAGGCTCAACTAAAAATCCTTTTTTTACAGCTGTAACTCTTAACACTGCCACATGTTTAGTGATTTTTACCTCTTTCAATACTTTTTTATTCATTCTGGAAGAATAAATTGAAATGTGCTGAGAGTAACAGCCGAGGTTGTTGGCAATATAAAATTTGCAGCGTAAATGACAAAGTTCACTGCACTGTTTCATGTAAAACTATGTGGTGGTACTTTACTGTCTTTACAACATCTGAGACTTTTTGGATTTGCAAAGTTATCTTTTAAATTGACAAACTTCATATGTTTTATCGATGAAACAAGTCAAAGGGAGTAACAAAATGATTTGTCTCTTTCAATTGACTAATATACATGCAGACTTTGCCAAATTTTGCCTGTTAGCATATGTAAGCATGCTAACATGATTATACTAAGATGGTGATCATACTGTATTTCTTTCTAAACATCTGCATGCCATCACTGTTACTGGGAGCATCTTAGCTTGCTGACATTAGCATTAGCTGAGATGACATTGTGTCAAAGGGTAGCTACTAACCTCTGTGGCTGTAGACTCGTAGACTCCTCTATGCAAGGAGCCTCTTTCTCCTTTTTTGTTTTTGTTATATGTTCAAACACATATCAACAATGAACATTAGTTTTATAATAGTGTGTTAGCGATGCTGATATACAACACATGATTAACTTTGCAAATTATAGACTACTGTTCTGTTTCTTTTATTCACAATGAATGACTGTATTCATTAACATTTAACTGATCTAAAGCTGGAAAGTTGTGGCTAAATGAAAAACGACTTTGATTATGGGAGGAGAGGTGACTTTATTGGTTAAGGTTGTTGCATCGCCACAATAAGGTTTTGGGTTCTGAGCTGGTCCATGTCTGCAGTTAAAAAAGTAATAGAGAAAGAAGTCTGCAAACAGCAACTACCTCAATTTAGTGATACGTGATACTGCACTCTACATTAGTGTAAAATAATGTGATATTTCCCTGAGACAGACTATCAAGTGGGGATTGCCCAAAGCCTGTCTGTTAAATGCACTAACACTATAAAGCATTGCACTAATTTAAACATTCACTGGAAAGAATGTAATGAATGTACAGGGAAAAAAGAAAACACGTCCTCCATTTGAAAAAGTCAGTGTTTTGAAAAAGTGTTTGACTTAAAATAATTACATTCTAATAGTTTAACAACTGCTACTTTTGAATCTTTTTCTTAACATTTGTTTCTAGAAATAAATGCAGAGACTCAGTATCTCATGGAGCAAAAGCTGTCAAAGTTTCCTCCGAGACTCTGAGAAAACACAGCGATCCACTGCGGCCCAGTGCGGATTATACCTGTGTCAAAATGCTCCACGCATCTTCACAAGCGCTTCACAAGTGCAAGCTCTGCATAACAGTGAGATTTCAAAGAGTTACACCATGAGCTGTGATAGTACACACAACTGCCTGTGTAAGTGATGCATCCTCACAAAGAGGCCCTCAGCGTCCCAGGAGATGTCCTCATCTTCACGAAGAGAGAGGTAACACAGAGGACACACCATTACACATACTGCAGCTATCCCTCTATTGTATATTTATAGCACTTTACTTGTATTTAAAAAGTTTAAAAACCCATCTAAGAGTGCTAATATCTTTGATCTCCTTCTGAGCATAATGCAAACAGATAATTATGTTTACTTTTTTGCTGCCTATTGATATATACACTGGTTTCCTTAGAAATATAACAGAGAGTATCAAAGATAAGTCTGTTCCTACATGGATCTTTGCAACTGCTCTCTAGTTTGCAATTTGTCAGTGTGATATTTATATTCGCTTTCATATCTCTGCTGGCACTGATGGCTTGTGGTCTGATAAACAAGAAAACGGTGGACTCTTATAAGGATCTGTCTATCGGTTTGGCTATTTGTTTCTTGTTAGTCGTCCTTGGTTCTTGCTGTGGTCTATGACGGTCCACAGGTGGGTTCATATCAAGGTTTGCAAGCCTGTCTCCCCTCATTGAACTCATAGCTGTGAGTGACTGATCTGTTCATTCTTTAAATGTAAACCTTTCAGGTTCAGCCGGTCCTCACCGGTGCTGCCACTCTGTCTGTCTCCTCTTGTTTGAAGATGAAATCAACTTGAGCTCTTTTCAAGCACATTCGGAGTGCAGATACATTTAAAAAAAAAAGAAAAAGACATGAATAATTGACAAAGAAAAACAAGCATAGAGGTTAAAGTCATAACAGCCATTAAAATATAATAGAGGACAAAATGGAGTCTGCATACCTCTGACAGCTGATCAGTCGCGCTCCTTCTCTTGAGTTTGATCCGCTCTCCGCTGCATGCTAGTCAATCATCAGGAACAATAAACCAAGTTGCTGCAGGCGTGACGGCGTGGCGAGCGGAGAGGACCATGGTGGCTACTCGTCAGACTAATTAACCATACAGACAGGGCCCAGCGCCATAACCCAAGACAATTCCAATCTGAGGGGCTGTAATTGAAGTGACAAGTTAATTACAGGCTGATATTATCGTACGTTCCTTGTAACACCCCTCTCCGACCCCCTCCCTGCTTCTCCCTTTCCTCCTGTCTCGGTCTCTTTCCTGTTCTTTCCAACCTGCTCTACCTCCCATCCTCAGATGTGTTAATTAACAACGGGAGCCCAACAGGTTTGGAGCTCGCACACATGCCCTCCTATACCCCTGACCTTTTCACCTGTGTGGGATGTATAATTAAACGGAAATGAGTCCACTTTGTCTCATTTTCATTTACAACATTTATGAGCTGCACTTTGTAGACTCGAAACTCCCACCAGCCACGGCGGCAGCACTGACTGCCGCCACGAGCCCCTCGGCTCAGCCCTCTCCACCCGATCCCACCCAGCACCTCTGTGCACCTCTGTAATTAGCGTTAGCATCTTCTTTAAACAAGCTACATAAAGTTTAGTGGCAGGATTAAATCAGATCATTACCATAATATGGCTGTGCAATTTGCCCCTATCTCTCTGCTTTTCCGCCACATCAAAGCCCGGCGGAGCTCTGGTGTAATTGGGCCATGCCGCCTTGTCAAGATGATTCAGGCTGATGGCTGCTCCTCTCCCTGAAAAACCTCCTGGGCATGATAATTAATGGAGAAGAAAGTCAAGTCAACGGGAAGAGAAGAAGAAGGAGGAGAGAAAAGGAATATAAAAAAAAAACTTTGGACAGCTCCACATGAATATTTCACACCTCTGACTTATTCAAAATTAACATTATCAATTTGATGTATAATGGATATTAACTTTGTCAACGCTGTTTCCTTTTAATCCAGCTATGTTTTTCATGATGTTCCTCAGTCTGATTCCTTGTGCTGTGACCTTATGAGTGGCTCTAATGATGTAAGTGAAGTGAAATCAAAGTTTGTTTGGCTCGTTGTATCCCTCTTAGATCAATGTTGTCATTTCTGATGAGGTGTCGACATGAGGACAGCTGCCATTCAATGAGTTCACATGCAGATGATTTTGAAGCTGATTTCCCTTTGGAGTTAAGGTAACAAACAGTGCCTTGTGTATCTATTATAATTTCCTTTTCAAATCGTCTCGTGAGACCAACGCCAATGGCATTACAACAACCTCGGCGTCTTACACAAAATCAGTTTTCTTTGATAATTTACATCATTATGTCACCTTGTAGCAAGAATGCAAATTATAGGCCTGCTGTGCTTTTGTTGACACTCTTTGCCAGCACACTTTGGTAATGAATAAGGCAAGGCTTCAAACACAGACAGGTGCTGGGCGTCTAGTTACTCTCACTATGAATATCCAGAGTAGAAAGTCAGCCTGGGTCACTGTTGATTTGTTGCAAATTAGCACCATATGTTTTATCTCTGCTTTTACATATGAATGACTCGAAACACAGAGAGGGAGGCCGGAGGTGGGCGAGGGGATGAATATCGATGATTCCTCTGTATGCCGGGTTGAAGGGAGAGGTGGGGGGAGGCGGAAGGGAGCCTGCCATTCACATGTCCATCATCTGTTCAGCCAGTGAGGGAGGAGAGACAATGCTGGTGACAGTTGGTGACAGAGACAGCTGGTTGTCCAACTAGCCCCTGCCTCTGATCCGCTGTGAGGTGACACCTCGGCCGAAAAAAAAAAGGAAAAGAAAATGAAAAAAAAAAAGCATCTTTGACTAATCAAAACAGCAGGCCAGACGCCCCGCCTGCGCCAACAGGAGACTGATGCCATGAGGACGCCCGACTGGCATGTCAGACAATGCCTTCTCTGTCACAACGCCCCACTCGTCCTTCTTCCTCTTTCCATCTGCCCTTCCTTCAGTCTTCACCCACCAGCACCCTGGGCACTGGAGGTGTGTTGGCTAAACCAAGTAACCTTTCTGCCTTTTTTTTTTTTTTTTTTCATTTTTTTTCCCAGCCCAAATTTGAATATGAAAAGGGTCTCTCTCTTACCCAGTCAAAGACCATCACTTTAATGACATTTGGCAGTCATTTGATTTATTAGGTTTTAGAGGGAGGGGAGAAAAAAATCCACTAAATATTTCATATGCCATGCTAATCCTTGTAATATTGCCAGCTGAAGCCAAGTACCTGCACCGCTAAGACGTGAGGCACATGGATTTCTCGCAGTCAGATGGCTGGAAATGCCTGTGAGTCTACTGAATAATAAAATAGCTGTATTGAAATATTTAGTCTTTGATTCCCATTAAAGGAATCTTTAAAACATGAGATTTACGTTTCGGGAAGAAAAGAATAGTGATAGTAGAGACGGCAATCACAACACACTCACACAGAACAACCTTCAGCCAGCCTGAATAACAGTGTCTCCCTCTGTGCTCCCTCTATAAAGTAGATTTGGGGAGAAAACAGATATAGGTTCAGACAAAGAGCATGCTACCACGGCAGAACAAATGGCTCACAAGAAGCAGTTCGCGTGATAGCATGTGTTGTGTTTCCTCGCTTGATGTCGGGTGAAAAGCACAAGTGACGAGAGATAGGACCTACACATATATAAAACATTCTGTGACAAAAGTAGCTTCAGAATGAAAGGAAATGAGGTGTCAGCAGTTTCAATCCACTCGCGACACTTCTCTCATCTCAGCCCTGTTTGACATTTCCACAGCTGCTCTGAGCAGTAAGCGTCGCACTGAGGATACCAATGCTCCCTTTGTTCCCGGAGCACTTTGTCCATTTGACTGCGTTCCAGATTGACTGAGAGAGGAGACAAAGGGAGACAGAGACATGAACGGAAGCATGTGGTTTACTATCTGCATCCCCAGACCTCAAGGCCTTAGCTGGTTGACAGTACAGAGGCCTGATGTGCAGCCGTGTGGGCGAATGTGCCACATGGTGCCTTCTTACCGCCCCTATCTTAGGACATTTCTGGTTAAATTTGTCTCTCTCCATTTGTTCTTGGCAGACACTTCTCCCTGTTTCATATTTGACATTGACCTCGCTGTGACATCACCCCCTCAGGGCACTGTGGCATCACCGAGGGACATGATGAAAGCATCCAAAGGCGGGCCACCATGACTACACACAAAACAGACACCGCTTTGAACTCTCGTCTCCTTTTGTTTTTCGCTGCAGTTTAAGAGCAGGGGTGGTCAGAGACCAGCGCAGATCGTTGTAATGTGCGGCTCACATGTGGCCAGAGCTTGAGTAATGCCGCTCTCTTTGGTCGGGCCATGTCGAGAGACGCACCACAAATATCCACGGACTGAAATAACAACAACTGTACAACAGTTAACGCTACAGATCTAACATTTCATTTTTAACACACTAAAACCAGTGTGCTTTTTCTATTCTGTTCCACATAACTGCACTGCTGTAGGCTATTTGCAATATGCAATACCCAAAGGCTTTGGAGCTGGTGAGATGAGAATTCAGTCTGTTGACTAGAGAAGAAACTGTGATCTTTCTTTTCCCGGCAGATTCTTTTACTTTGGGAATATGTGTCATAGTGGCATGTGTCACATAATAGTATTGTTTGTAAGAATGATATCTATTCTCACCTGCATTGTCTTAGATGCTATGTAAAATATACAGATGTTGTATGTGTGTGTGCGTGTGTGTGTGTGTGTAGGTGTGTGTGTGTGTGTGCATATATCAAGCTTGTCGCTTATTAGCTCACAGCTTCTCTCAGCTTACTATGGGAGAACAATGAAGGCCCCCAGGAAGCTTAAAGGAGGAGATGAAAACCCAGAGGAGAAATCGCTCTGCACCCACATTGAAGGGGATCGCAGGTAATGAAGCAGATTTGGATGAGGTGGTGTGCATCTGTGTTGTTTTTTTGTTTTTATTTTTGTGTCTCTACACTTGTGTGTACTCTAGGCGTGCATTTTCATGGGCACTCATGCTGAAGCTGCTAGTTATACATGATAATCTCAGCTACTGGCTGTATAATTGGGCATAACAGGCATCACTCAGGTGCAATGGGCGGGAAGAGGCTGTGTGGCTCCTTGAAGGCCCAGCTAGCTAATTTGCACACAGTGATATTCCCGCGTTGACAACTGGAGGCAAATAAATGAGCTGGGGAACAGCAGCCAGACGATATGCCACCGCGCACCCGCTGCTTGATTTGCCACAAGGGCTTCGGAACCCAGGTAGCACAATTACTGCCCATCCTCTCTCCCTAAATTGTGAAGCGGAAGAGAAGTGACACCCATAAGGCGTGCATCACTGTAATCGAATCTAAATGAAGCCTGTGCATAACCAGAGCTCCCACCTGAGACAGTGGGAGAGATGTGACCGCGCCAGCCTGTCAACACCGTGTCAACACACCCGTTCACAGCCCCGTCCACATGCATAATCACACCAATCATTACGGTGTCAATGATGATAATGTAAATATAAAGAGTGGAGGCAGGAAAGAAGAGGAAAAGGAGGGTAGCAGGGAACGACGGGCAGAGCGGCAACTTACAGAGTAGAAATCACAATTGTGAACACGAACAATGTAGCACTGGGGAGGAAAAATGCTCAGTTTAATTTCAATCATTCGCACTGAGGTTACTTTACATCAGGTGGTAGGAAAGGTACACACATCATCCCTGTGCCAGGCTGAAGAGCACATGTAACAGTTTAGGTTAGGAAGAACTTTTAGAGGTAACTTTTGCCAAACATGTCGCGAGAGACGATGGCTCCAGTTGGTGAAATGACAGAAAGTCAGTTCTTCTTCGTGAGTGTTTCATCCAATTTTCAATGTAAATAACTGACATTTGGCCATCAGGAATTCAAAATAATCATCCTCATTTAATATATGTTTAACTTTGCAAAAGCACTGTTTAGATAATATTACCAATGGCACTGCAATATATGGCGTACGCAATTTTCAATAATTGACAGGAGCAGCTAAATAAATCAAATACATTCACAGCTTATTGACGTACATTTTGACAGCTTAATGTTTAATTGTAATTGGGCTTTTTTTTTTTTTTTTAAACAGCCATGAATTGTATGTTACAATCTAAAATAATGAGCCATGTGCAGAAAATATTTCTGGCTCCTAGTTTGACATGCTTACAGTGTGACATGTACCACAGGTCATTGCACATGGATGTATCTGATAGCTGGTTAGCAAAGTAGCTTGTTAGCTCAAAAATGCTGCACAAAAATGAAGACTCCTGTCACAAAGCCAATTACGCCTATTGAAACATATCCAAAAGAGCCATCATATTTATACATTCAATACTTTTTGCCTCTTGTACGCTGCTCAGTGTGTCAGAGTTAGTGCTGCGAGGGCTCTGAGAGTTCCACTCGTTGTGCTGTGTGTAGGCCGGCGATGAATTCAGCTCAAAATACCAGCTTTACTCGGTTTGGCATAAAAATATTGCAAATAGCATACAGCATTAAACTTACCCACTTTCATTGGTTGTGAACGATCTTTTTTTTTACATTTCTGTTGCTTTTGTTTATTTAATCAAGTCATAATTCCAGCTTAATAAATACTGCCATATCATTTGCATATAATTATGTAAAAGAAAATCATTTGTGTGTAAATGAAACCTTTTTTTTTGTCACTGATACATCTGAATTATGTATCTGTACATGTTTCTGAGTAGGTATTATAACGTATAGTTATATTGTGTGTGCAGTTCTGCAGATTATTTTTATTTGTGGTCAGCCACCTTTGACATGTTAACATTTTCGGTGTAAGTCTCTTTTTCAACAATTGTAAATGCACTTGCTTGTGCTGACATGC
>JAQNCA010000001.1:19348393-19372795 GCA_029783725.1 Acanthurus tractus | reverse complement strand
AAAATACCACTTGTCAGCCTGCCTGTCAGTCAAAATATCTATCAACCAGTAAAAATCACAAGTATCTCTACATGCGAGACTGAGATACTGTATGTTTGTCAGACTGTGTGCATAGAAAGTCAGCATAAAATGACTGGCCTAGGTAAGCTTCTGTCATCTTCCGCTGGTCTGTGGTTTCAGAACCCACTCACACACTGCCTCACACACTCACACACACACTGAGTACCTCATCTGCCTGTGTCCCTTGCTGTTGAAATTCTATCAGCTGTCTGCACCTCCCACACTCTCTGCAGTAGCAGGGCAAGCAGTCTCACTCGTTGTGGGGGTAGAGGATAGAGGTGCATTTGTGTGTGTGTGTGTGTCTGTGTGAAAAGGGTGGGGGTACAGGAAGAGGCACCTGCTGATGGCTGACAGTTGGTTTGCACCAGCTGCTTTGCTGCACACATGAAAGGCAGTGCTGATAGATAATTGACTGTACCAATGTTCTCCCAAATCTTTCTGACCTTGTCATTACCTGCCATTTGAAAACTTTTTTTGTCACCTGCATGTTCATTCATGTACTTCTGGCCTGCATGCACGTTTCCCTGGCTGGGAGAAATCTATGATAAAAACAGATATGTTGGCAAAATGTATACCGGATAAGTTGTTATGCCATTTCAGACTGAAAATTATCTAGTTTCATGGTTTTGGGATTAGGTTTCTCTCTGCTATCATAATGAGTAGCTAGTACTTTGTTAAAAACTGTGATCTGAGGTTAAACTTTGACCGTGAAATATTTTCTATTTTAATATGTCCTCCCCTTTGTATTTTGGACAGGAACATAATATAATGGGCATGCTGTAGCTCTGTGGGCAGAAAAGCTCATTGGGACCAGCTTGGATCTACTGGAGTTCCGAAGGTTCCAGTTACCCTCCAGGCTCTGCCATGGACTTCTTTAATGACCCCAACCTCTTTGTTGGGGGTTTGGATGGCCTGGATGAGGATGGCTTTGCTTCAGCACCCTCACTTGTGGATGAGCTAAACCTTAGTGCTGACTTTGAGCCTCTCCATGTTGAGTCTCTAGGCCAAAGAAAGCACCAAGACATGATGCCACCAGTTTCCACCCAGCAAGTCATGTCTGCCTATAATGAGCAGATGGGTCACCACTACATGGGCATTAAGGCACAGAATCCAATAGAGCAGGCATTTTCTGGTCCTGGGGGCACAGGTGGTGGAGGGGGTGGTGTGATTTCAGACCAACATGGCCAGTACCACAATGCTACCATGAGCCAAGTACCTCAATCCAATGGGCTTTACTGTAACAGTAGCAGTCCAATGTGGGGCAACCAGGACCAGAATGGGAATATGTACCACCCCTTATCTCAACAGCAGCAACATCAACAACAGCTTTGTCATCAGCAGCAGCAACTGCACAACCAGCAACTTCATGTTAGACAACAGCAAACGCCACAACAACAACATCACCCGTGTCATCAACAGCAGCAGCAGCAGCAGCACAGAATGCGGCAGCAGCAGCTGCAACAACAGCAAAGTAATCACCAGCAGCTGTTAAACCAGCACCAGCACCAACAAATTAACACACAGACTATGTCCCTGCAGCAACAGCAGCATCACAGTTTCTCCTTTCACCAAGGGGGTCAATCTCAGAACCAGCAGCAGGTTCAGCACCAACTAACCGTTGGAGGGCAGAGGTTTCATTCCAGGGCTCTGCCAAGTAAGTCTTATTTGGATGGTCAAAATGCATCTCTGAGTGGGACTTGCTTACAACCACAGCAGCAGCGGGGTAGCTATCAGTTGACCAGGGCAGGTCAAGCCTTCCCTGGATCAGGACCAGAGGACACCAGCCTGCCCTTTCCAATGCATTCTTCATCTATGGTTCACTCCTTGCCCACATGCACAGTCAGTTCTGCGGCTGCTTACCAACCAGCCCAGTACCCAGCCTACCCTGGGGAGCCAGAAATACCCGCTCTTAGTCAGCATTCTTTGTCCTCGGCCTCAGTGTCTAGGCCCACCACCACCTCTGCAGCCCTCGCTTCTACAGTGCCTGAGCTCTCAGGGACAGTATGCCAGTTTCAGTCCACAGCTGTTATGAGTCAGCAGCACACCAGGGCCCCAGCTAGTCAGGCAGAGCAGTGTCCTTTCCGGGCCCTACACTGCTCTGGAGAAACCCAGGGAAACTGCAAGTCATCTGAAATGTTTGGTGAATCTATGAGCTGCTACCCCAGCATGGCTAACCAACTGCCCTCTGAGCAGCCACAGAGCTGTGGGGCCATCAATACTAATGGATACCAAGCACTGGGAGATGATCTCCTGCCATCAGAAGCTCAGGATGGTGACTTGGAGGACCTGGAGCCTCCAGACCTCCTTCCTGACCTACTGCCCCAGCTGGAGGCTGCCCTCAGCCAACAGGATGAATCCAACTGTTCCTGGGCCGATTCCAGCCAGGAGAGTGGTCATGAGCACAGAAAACCCCCACCTGTTGAATACAAGGAGGAGAAGGTAATACAGTGTTAAAAACTTGTACATTTCATTTGAGGTTCTTATAAGTTAATGGAAATGTCTAGTCTGTTCATATGCATATGTATAAAAGTTTTTTTTTGACCATCCTGCAGCAGAGAAGCCTTCTAAATATTTCCTCTGAGTGTAGGTTATTAGAAGGAGTTGGAGGGGGAAATGTTGATGAGTTTGAAGTTGAAGAAATTAAAGGTTGCATTTGCATATACTGTCTCTACTAGTGGATAACATTTCTTGCTGACATTAGGCTAATTGATGTGTTCTGCCCAGTGTAGCATGGCACAGTCACTCTATCTAGCCACTCATGTAATGTTTAACTAACTCTTCCAGACAGAACATGTGCTTGTTTAGTAGGAACCCTGCAACCAGTGGTGGAGTGGGGGGAGGTGGAGAGGCAGTGCCCAGGGCCATCTGAAAGCCTGAAAATGCGAATGGTCTTTCCAGCTCGGCCTGTCTTTCCCCCGTCCACCAACAGCAGGTCAGGCCTGATTAGGCTAAGAGTGGCAGGAGTGTCTTCAGGACTTAGCTGTAAGCATACTTAGGGCTATATCAAGATGTGGGTCAGGGCAAGCCAGAGGCACTTGCACACTGCCTCACTGGAGTGTGGGGGAGGTTGCACGCTGTTGTGGTAGCTGCCACAGTTTCAGTGTGTGTGTGTGTTTGTGTGCGTGTGTGCGCGCAAGTGCATGTGCACATGTGAGAGAGTGGACAGGAAGAAAAGAGCGCAGCGAAGGAGAGTGGTTAGCACTTGAGGGAGGGGGAGGGGGTTTGGAGATGGAGAGAGCCGTAGCTCATGGAAAAAGAAGGAGAGCTTAGGAAAGAAAGGGTAGGAAAGAGACAGAGAGGAAGAGCATGGGAGGGAGAAGAGACATGGAGGGGGAGGTTGGGAGAATGCATTAGCTGGCTGTAACAGGCTTCAGGCGGTTCCTGGACCTCAGTTGGCTAGTAACTTAGCAGCATCCACACAGTCTCCTGGCTCACGAGTGACACATGACCAGCAGCAAACACAACAGACGTTTCATCATGAACTGCACACATTATGAAGGACATGTGAATTTCGACACATCCATGTGTTCCTCATTGATAATATTTAGTAGATTTCAGCAATGCTATTTCAATAGCGAAACATGCTGCACTTACAACTAAACATATTTTTTAATGGCAGGAGAAATAGATTACAGATATTCCATAAGAGCTCTTGTTTTCCATGGCCCACATATTGACAGGACTGACATAGTCTTTTTTTATTCTCGAGTGACAGCACTTAAATGTTGTTAGAAATGATCTAACCAACCCCACATTTTCACTATCTGCACTTACCCTAGTATCAGAAACGCATGAATAAATGCAATTTTACAGTAACTACTTAAGTGACTCATATATGTAAATCTTTTCTTAACGTGTCCTCTTACTGGTAGCAACTATATGTCTCCTTTCTTCAAAAACAAAACCTGTGTTTCGTATTGCCTTGAATATTCCCCCAACAGGAAACAAGTGACAACAAAGCTGGTGATCTGGCTAACCAGAACTCATTCACATAGGCCATTTGTCCATCTGCAAAGGTCTTTGGTTGAAATGGGACCATGAACCACATCCATACAAACCAGCCTCGCCCTGTCTGTGTCAACACCCAGCCCTGTGTTGATGCTTACAGGCTGACTGTGCTATTCATGCGCACTGATGTATGAAGAGCCTGCTGATAGTGTGTTTGCTGAACAGGCAAGGCATCGGGGGATAGCTGTCCACTTTTCACTCCCCCGCAGTGTGTGTCGCTAATTAGGATTTCCAGTGGTCGTAATGGTCAGCTGCATCTTTGTTGCCCACCTGCGTTTCAAGATTGAACAGTTGTCCCAGTTTGCCATATTGAAAATTGAGGAAAAACAGTTTAAGGCCCTTTTTTTGTGGATGAAAATTCAAATGAACAGATGAGTGTCAAACTCTAGGCTGACCATGAATCATTTTCAGCAACATTTATGGACTGATTCCAAGAAAAAAAATTAACCTCACAGGCATCATGTTTTCTAATGAGACCCTTCTAAGCTAGATGTCATTTTGTATTGCATATGTGAACTCATGTTAGTCAGCAGTCAGCTTTTATGCTTTGTGCAGTCAGGAACTCAAGTCTGATGTCTTTTGAGACGTCTGTGCATGTTTCTATAACAGTCAAAATAATTGTGAGATTCAATATGAGTGGGCATCAACTTTTCTAGTCAAGTATTCTGGTGAGTTACAAGAGATTTTGCTTGGTACATATCGCATACTTAACGTGGCCTTAATAAATGCAGTCCTCTCGCTATCCTCACTGATGTTTCTCTCACTGTCCTCTGCTTCAGCTCCTTTTTTACTCTACATGATATATGTGGGTAATGAAGCTTTTCACACAAGACTCTCAGTTCTTGTGTTTTACTTAGAATTGATTCTCTATCAATGTAATAATAACAACAATTAGAATAAAATTTGGACAGGCTGATCTACACAGACCACAGAATTATTTCTGAGATGAAGACAATAATTAAGTTCACTTTCACCTGGAAAAACCTGATGACCTTCCCAGAGCTTGTGATGCAGACTTGGTGTTGATATAACACTCCACCTCATTTTGCTATTCTCAGAAAGAGACTGTAGGTTACTCTAAAATTTGAAATTGATTAATTAACTCTGTTAAAAGGAAATAAGAAATTAAGTTAAAATATCGCAGCTCACATATTTTAATTGCCAGTCATGTTGTTTGTGTTGTTATGTTGTTGTTGTCATATTGTAGTTCAGTGGACATCAGTAAATGGTTTTGCGCACAGCATGGTGGAGCTTGTGACTGAACATAATGCTCCCTTTTCTTTTCAGTTACTCAAAATTTGGTTTTGAAAAGAGACATTTTTTTTATCAAACCAAAGATCAAAATCAAATTCAGTCTTGAAGCCCATTTGCCAGCAATTACCTGTGCCATACTTGGAGTGCTCCTTACTCTTACTCTGTGGATATTTAAATTTCTTTGAGGCCGTATCGATAACATGTTAATCTTTGTTAGACTTGGATGCAAACAACATACCTTCCACCACCACAGTGTGCTCATCTTTAGCCACAAATCACAGCACATCTTGAAACTACTTTTTTTATATAGAAAAGTCTTATCATCTGCTGGATTTGGTTTGACATTTCTTTGTAGATGGCAGAGAGCCAGTAGTAGCTGTAAATGTCTGCTGTTTACTTGGGTATCTTGTAATGGCATTACAATAGGGCCTGGGCATGAAAGGTTTAAAGGCATTATTATTTTTGCTGTTTTCTGGACATCTTATTCCTTATTTTGTATTGATTGCCAAGATGTGTTGACAAAACAGCATGTCCTCATTTTTTGCTGTGTATGCATACTTTGTGTTATTACAGGGTAATTACAGTAATATAATCATTTATCTTGATTTGTCCAGTCAAACTTGAAAAAAAAATCAGTCTAAGCAAATGTCTGATTTGTGCATTTTTTCTGGGGTTTTTTATTTGGGGCATGTAGTAGTGGTTCATTCTCAGTGGGAGATTTGTGTCTTCCCTTCTCATATTTTTAGCATTGCGTTTCTGTATCTGCTAATGTGTCTTAATTTGGATGTGAGAGCTTTATGTATACAGACCAAAGAAAGCCTCAAAGGAAAAAGGGAAAGTGTGTTTGAAGATTTTGGGGATAACAGCAGCAAATTTAAAAGGCCTAACCTCTTTCTGGCATATTCAAACTGCCACCCTGGTAGAGGTCTTGCCCTGTGGTACCTAAGGAGCCATCATTTCAGTTTTTTACTGACATGGGCTACCATGATTTTTAGCACACAAGAAAGCAGGTTTACGGGAGAAACTAAGC
The DNA here is from genome assembly GCA_029783725.1 of Acanthurus tractus. NCBI lineage: Eukaryota > Metazoa > Chordata > Actinopteri > Acanthuriformes > Acanthuridae > Acanthurus > Acanthurus tractus. Next base: position 19,366,443 of record JAQNCA010000001.1, on the reverse strand, counting down.
TAGAGACATAAATAATGTATTTAATAATGCATTTAAATGTATTTAAATTAATTGCTATTACTTTGGTACTTAAAATATGTCTTATGCCACTCGTCTACTGTTAAATTTCTTTGCTGCCACCTACAATACTTTTGAGGCAAGACTGGCAGACTGACAGTTTTATAGTGATTTGTTGCTGCAAATAAATGATTATGAAAAAAGAGTCCACGTGGAAAATTGTCAGCAAGGAATAAAATTTGCACCTGCCACCTGTGAAATACAGAGTAGAGGTTGGCTGTGGCAGGTAAATTTTCACGATACCTACCAAAATGACTGGTTTTTCTCACTATAACAAATAGAATTTTAAAAAAGCAGAGTAGTGAGCGATTGAGGTTTCATAATTCACTCCATTTTTCTACTGACAGATATCCCTGACTCAGCCTTTACACTTCCAAACAGTTCTATGTAGATTTCAGAAGCAACAGACCAGGAAATAAAAATGGTCAGTAAAAATGTTCAGTGACCTGCCAAAGAGGCGTTTAGGAAACGAACTTAAACTGATAACAATTGTCTGAAATTTTCTATGTTGTCATTCAGCCTAGCTCTTTCTTATAGATCCATGTATGTCCTTTGTGATGTTATATCAGCCCCAATCATTTGCTAAATTTGTATGCCTTTGTTATAAGGATTCAAAAGCTGCCCTTGCTGAACGTAATAGAAAACGAGATGAATTGGAGACTGATAGATACTGGTGGCTTAGGCTGCTCTAGCCACCACAGGCCCCCCGGCAGTGACAGTGAGCAGGTGGCTCCTCCCTGCGTGCCTGTGTTGCTGGTTTAGATTTATTATCTAACCGAGTATTGCAGCTCACCCCTCTCGCCCCTTTCCTTGGCCTCTGAGCTGTGTAGCGAGTAAGCTACTTGGGGTGCATTTTGTGTGTGTGCTTGCAAGTAGGTTTGGCATGTGTCTGTGTGATATGCTAGCTAGGTAATGCCATAATCAGCCCTGAAATTTGACACCACACATTGCCCTGGCCCTCACCCCACCACCCGCATGCGCCACACGCACATTTTGCACAGTCACACACACACACCCCTGGGAAACCTGCTGCTTCAGTGGCCACATGGTGATAGGCTGTCTCATTCACACACACTTGATGACCTCCCCCACTCTCTCTCTCTCTCTCTCTCTCTTTCTCTTTCTCTCTCTCTCTCTCTCTTGCTTCCCCGCCCCCCTGGCTTGCTCACTCTGTCAAGTGTTCTGACTGTTTGTATCCGGCCTCATCGGCCTGTCTGTTTGGAGGCCTGCCACATAAGGGCGGGGTGGGGGATAGCAAAGGGTCAGAGGTAAACAGGAAGTCAGGCGGTCCTTGCCGTAGGCGGAAGGGGAGGGCTCAGTGGAGTGGGCAGGGGAGGAGCTGGGAGAGAAGAGGGAGGAGGGAGTTGTACTTGGATTGAGTGTTTCAGGAGCATGTGGGATCGCTGCCAGCCCAAAGAGCACAGTAGGTCTGAATTTAAAGTATGCTCTTTTTTGCCTTTATTTCTTTCTTCTCTATCTTGTCTCTTTCTCCTGGGACTAAATGACTTTGAATATTTTTCAGGGGTGACAGGCGGGTGAGTGTTTGCACAGTGGTCACATGTAGAGGGGTTTTTTCATGTGTGCGTGTGCCACCGGAATGCAGTTTTTGGTTGTGATGTGAGGCAACCCCATTGAACTCTTGTTAACCTTTGACTGGAGGAGAGGGGAAACAAAGCAATGTGGTGAGACTATCACAGTATTTCTGAGTATCTAAAGACAGTGGACTCTCTTGAGGGAGACAGCATGAAAGGCCACCTTCAAGGCTGCGCTTTCACTCTGTCCTAGGAGATTTACCAACCATTCACACTCAGCCTCCTGTGACAACTCAAACGACGGTTGTTTACACTTGATGTCAGGTGACTGTGGCGACTCTAACAACAGTTGCTGCAACAAGTAGGAGCACTAAAGAGCCAGGTGTGCCAGTTGCTTGGTCAGTAACTTTTTATTGAGATTAAAGATTAAATAGATTAAAAACTTGTAGCTCCCCACTAGTCACTTAAAAAATGAAGATCTTTCTTGGATGATAGGGAAAATATTCTAAAGTATCTTCAACAAAATTTAGTTGCTCTAGAATGAGCGCTCTGTGGATGGCATTAAACCCACATATGAATTAGCCTTAATGGAGGCTGCAAAAGAGATAATTAGAAAAGGCTTGAAGGGGTAATGACCTCTCTGTCCTTGTGATTACAGCTGACACAATAGTTGTTGTCTTGTGGTAGGAGCAACGGATTGTCTGAGAAGATTTTGGCATAAAACATTTCAATAGCAGGTGAAGCTTGAAAAGAACTAGAGCCAAGCAAGCGTCCGTTCATAGGGCTACAATACGTCCGTCCCCTATGTTTCATGTTATACATGATTTTCTTTACCACAGCTTGACTTTGACAGAAGTTAATGTCGGTCACATTGTACACATAGAGGGCAGTTGGCTCACTGGTTACTGATTTGTAAGTTCAGCAAACAGGTTTGTGCCAGTAGGAAGTCATTAGCTAGTTGCCATGGACGCCTATGTTGTAACTCGAGACTTTTTTTTAGTGATTGTTATACTTGTATTTTACAACAGTCTATTTCTGTTGACAGGTCAGTTGACTCATCTAATTCCCTAAACTTTTAAATGAGAAAGTTAACTGTCCAAACCGGTATATCATGAATCTATGATCACTCACTATGTAGTGAGTCAAGCTTCAGTTCTGTCACACAGGCTTACAGAAAGGTTAATGAAACAAAGAATAGGACATTTGCCCGTCAAGGTTCAAAGCAATGCAGAGAATTCATGGCTGAGTGACATACAGCAGTCATTTGGGTTTACAGCCCATCTTGGTATTCCTGTTAATTTTCAGGTTTCCTTGGCTTGGTGGAGTCAAGTGTGGCTAGACTCCTATACCTATCATTAGTGTTGCCACACACCACCACATTTGTAGTTAAGGTTACCTCATGCAGCTTTTTATCATGCAAGCATGTCTGCAGTTCAAAGTCCCTCCACTTTGCTGAGTAGGATATGATAGATAAAAATAGAAGATTGATGATTGTCAGTAATAGCGGTATTATTGAGCTTTTTAACATCAGCATAAGATGATGCTTATTGTGGGTGTTCAGATCGAGTGCCCATGTTAATCTTTATTAGATTATCAAAAAAAAAACAAAAAAAAACAAACAGGGAAATACATGTCAGATGTGTGTCAGGAAACGGATATAAGATTTTAAAATGGACAACCAACAAAACACCAAATCTAAATGAATCTTCCACAGAAAGTTATACAATCAGTGTACTTTTGTTAGCGTAGCAGAAATAAGTTTTAGAGTATTGTTTAAAAGACAGCAACAACCACAAAAACTTTTTTTGCGTGTTTGTGTATATATTTGTGTTAAATTGCATGGAATTGTCGAGAAGAGATAACGAAACATGCCTCAAATTTTTAATGAGGACTTATTGAAGGACAACTGTGAAGATAAAATTGAACAATAGTGTCTCTTGAAACCTCGTAGGTATACGCTGAAGAAAAGCTATGGTTAGAAGTTGGAAACGCATGTAACATTAAGTGTGCCATTATGATTACAAGACATTTCAATTAGCGTGTCACCAATTTTTTTATACAAGCAAACTTTTCCATTATAAAGTGCTTATAATATTATCCAGGGAGTTTTGGAAGAATAATATGATCATATATCACTTAGCGTAGCTCTAATGTCCACTTGGACTCCAGGATAAACTGCACGGAATTTTGTGGTCTAAGGTCAAAAGTCAAGGTCAGTGTTGCCTCACACTTGTTTTTGGCCAGAACTTAGGAATTCATCTATAAAAATTACAAAATTTTGTATAATATTGTCAATATAAATCCATTCGGTCAAAGGTAAAGGGGATTTGTATAAAAAAAAAACAAAGCTCAAAATTTGGGTCAATATTCTGTTTATGACCAAAATAAAAATGTCTGATGTTTGAACTTTAAAAGTTGCATTGTGTTGAAGCAAGTTTTAAGTCAGCAAATGATCTGTTCCATTCCATAAGTGCATAAAGGCCGAATGCCATCTCATCAGACTTTAAAAGTACCCGAGGCACATGCAGGAGATTACCACTTTGTGACTGGACAGATCAACCAGGATTGTAAACTGACGTTATGCCAACTTCACTGTGACACGAGGTGATGTGCAAAAACACTTTTTGTGACCATTATTCAATGCTATCAGTCAGGGACAGAAGGGGAGATTGTGGTCATCTCTCACATTTGACTAGATACTGAGTAAGTGACATTAGTCTTGGGCACTGACCTTAAAACTGTGCAGTTTGTATGGATCATCTGTGCTGCCCAGTTGATAATGTAGTGTTCACTTCTCACTGTGTATTATTAGCCTGGACAGATATAGATGTAAACTGCAGCTTGATTAGTTGGCGGGAGCACCAGTCAAAAGGCAGAAATTCTAGTTTTTCTGGTTGTTTTTTAAGAACTGTCACTTTCATAAACAACATTATGTTTTATCAAGACTTTTTTTTTGTCATCACTTGCTGCTCCCTGTCTGCTCTTTGTCACAGCAGTCACTCTGATGGTAAAGCAGATTGCTGCTCTAAGCTGAGTTGAGTTATATATATTTACAGCCACAATTGGATAAAATGCTGCAAGTACATGATACTGAATCAATCCAGTCGACCTCTGACAGCTTTTTCTCTCAGATCAAGCAGACATTCTCTACAGTACCTACATCTGGATATTTGAAATCAAGCGAACTGATAATTCATGTTAATCTAACTCATGGCACAGGAGGTGATCAAAGACATAATTACCTGTTGTGCCCATTCTTTAATTGAGAATAAATTGCACTGCCATTTTTTCTGCTCCACTGAAGCAATGTGGTTGTTTAAAGCTGCACGACACAAATGTTGTTGATTTTGTACATATATTTATATACACAGATATATGCACTGTATGTTCACTGCTCTCTATAGTGCTCAGATTTATATCTATTTGTAAATTTTTGTATGGTGTATTTTTATGACACATGTATGATCTTGAAGTTAGTTCTAACTATGAATATTTGTCGCATTCTTTACATCATATTCTGCTAATTTAAATGCAGTTGAGGGGATCTCATTGACTCTTTCTGGTGGTAGAAAGTGTATGCGCTTTGCCTCTGCCATTCCAGCGGAGATTCATTCTACTGGCACCTGCCTTGCACTGAGCTGTAGTTAGAAATCAGAGCAGGGGAAAAATCCTTACCTCATCATATCCTGAAGGCTGCAAGTCGACAACATACCAGCTCTGTCTTGCTTGTATGCAGATACAGTATATAGTTGCCTCTGTGTGTGTTCCTTTTTATGCAGGCTTTGGCCCATCTCTCACTTTGCACTGCTTCAATAATGAAGGAGTTGTAAAGGTCTGGCAGTAAGCCCCTTGCTGAATATCTCTCCTCCTCATCCCTCCCTCTTTTCTTCCATTCGTTGTCGGTCTCTGTCTGGCTCTCTCTCTCTCTCTTTTTCATCCTAAGGGACCTCCTCCGAGCTCCACTCTTCAGTTTGCACCGATGTTCCTGTTAATGAATGGCATCATTCGGTTTGCTTGTTTTGCACAGTTCAGCTTTAATGCCTGGTGTTTGACCTGCTGTGCCATCTCTGATTCAGAGAGCACTGCATCATTACTCAGAACAACCACAGTCTAAAACAAAACAAAAAACAGCCTTCAGGAAGAAGGCTCACAGTGTTGTTTCCGACGCAGCATGTGAAGTCCACAAAACCTTAAGCTGTTCAGTATACAAAACACATTGAATTCCATGAATCATGCAGCTCCTGCAAAAGTGTCAGTTATTTGGAGGTCACCTGTGCTGCTTTCATTTCCATGCAACTGGGAGAAAAGCCCCCTTTTAGATTGACAGTCATATAATTTTATATCAGTTATCTTTTACGTAGTTTACATGAGTAAGGAGACATAAAATGAAGTTCAAGGCACAATCCTTGTTTATTACAAAATCTCCTTTCCAAAGGTTTGTCTATTGTATTTTATGGTCATGATAAGATTATATTCAATAAAGTAATTGCTGGGATCTGAGTTCCTGGTTTAACTCTGACCCCACTGTATGTGCTGCAGTCTGGCGATCAGTTTTCCTGTGCAACAAAGGATCAGTACTGATAATGCCGGTCCATTAACTTTTGGTTTTACATCCAAATTAGGTGATTTAGATAATCTGGCAAAAGTGATGGCTTTTAATAACATGTTCCATCATTTGAACCCTGCTGTTTTTTGCATTTTGCTTAGTTGCTTAGTTTACTTCATAGCTACCTTGATCACCCATAAACAGATTTATATGTGCTAATACATAATTCATCAGTAAACAGTATTGCATTTAAAGTGGGGAGGTGTTAGTAGCAAAGAACCTAGAATAGTCCTGTCAGTGTGAAAAATTTGTTGTCAGCCACAAATTATGAAGGGTGTCCCTCTGTGGATGGCTGGCCTCTTGGTTTCACTTTTGCTCATCCTCACCACTGCTTGAACTCAGTGCTAGCCCTTAAAATATCACCTTAAATCTTGCTGAGCGACTTCTCCCTGAGCTGACACCAAAAGATGCAGGAAGGGCAGTTGGCCTAGTTAGAACCACTGTCGGCTCTTCTCAGACATTGGGCCTGATTGACACGGAGCCAGGCTAAGGGTATACTCTGTATTCTGCACAACCGTCATATCCAAGTCAGAGCTGTTTTTTTCAGAGGTATTGGTGAGAAAATAAGCATCACAAGGAAGGCAAATGAAACCAAGAGGTTATGCTAGATTGACATTAATATCACAGTTTACCTCTTAAAAATGTGAATTGTTTCTTACTTTTTAATTTCCTTTTTCTACTGTTCTAATGTTGCTCAAATGCAGCAACACCTTCTGTTGTTTACACTTAACTGGTTCATACAGCCAACTCACATAAAGGTGATGGCAGACATCTTCTCTTTTTATTACCATTTGTTCCTGCACTCACTCCTCACAGTCACCCCCTAGTGTTCAATTCTGTCCTTGCCTGGTGACTAGATACAACATGTTGTACCTGCAACACGTAACATAGATCTGTCTGTGTTCACAAACCTTTTTTAATATCACAAGGAATGGCTGCCTGTGCTGAACTTGATTAAATAAGAGAGTCAATTAGCTGACTGCATAATAGTGAGCTGATCAGCTGTGTGTGTTAATGCCTGTTGGCTTGGAGTTGCTTGGGAGTGTGGCAGGGCTGTAGCACTGGGACATGTTCCTGCTGCAGCTGAATCAGTTACTTGACTGTATCCAGTGTGCAAGTTGCTGTATTGGCACAGAGCTGAAGCTGATGTTATGATTATTGTGCGTGTGACATCTGTAATCTAGTTCTGATCATTTGACCCACATGTAGAAAATCCTGAATTTTATACATATTAGGTTTGCTTTTTAGATAAGTTAGGGTTAGAGGATATGAAGATATGATTTTTGGTCCGTATCCACAAGCCTTATAAAGAGTGTGTGTTTGTGTGGGTGTGCGTGCGTGTGTGTGTAAGTGTAAGGAAGGAGGGAAACAAACAGTGTTTGCATGTGTACTTGTTAATATCTGTTTGTCTTTGTGGTCATGGTCCTTTGAGCTTTACTTGTGTGTTTGCTCTGTCTCAGACAGACAAGCACACACACACACATTCACGTAAATGCACACACACATACATCGCTAGCACTCTTGAGGTCAGTACAGTTTTTCAGACTTGACCGTTGCTTACTTCTTTTTACATTTTGGGCTTATAGCATATATATTGTCTTGAGAATGTTGCGCTGTCAGTGTGTATCACTCTGTATGTTTTAATCTTATTGTAGGCTAAATGTGGCTGACAATTCCCCCAAGACTTACAGTAGCTATTAGTAGCCACGCTATTGTTAGAAATGAAGGAAAGAGATTTGTTGTAGCCATAAGATAACTCAAATTGTTTTTTTATACACATGCACAAAAATTAAATTGAAAGTTTAAATCGTTAAAAACCTAGTTTGGAGTTAATTATTAGTTTTTATTGGTTATCGAAGCCAAAAAAACTACAAAACATCAAAAGTGGTGTTTGTTTCTTGATTAGTGGGAAAGTCTGCATGTAATGGTTTACCTGTTTTCCTTTCTCAAAATCTGCTGACCAGGTGCCTTTGCGCATGCAGTTTTAACCCTTCACTGCCAGTCATTGGCCACAAATAGGGGGTATCTGGGAATACCCAAGTGCAAAGGTTTGTAGCTGTATAACTTTAAGCCAAGCATTGCCTGAAAAACAGCACACATCCTCAGGTAACTGACCGCAAGAAACCAATTTTAATAGTATTGAATTGTAACATAATTGTGTTGTTTTCTAAAAATTTCATTGCAGTGAAGTGCATTTCTTTTGTACTGTAGGCTTGCACTGTCTTTTTTTCTCCCCACACAGTTCCTCCAATAAGCTCAATAAGGCTGTTTTGTCACAGTGGAGCTGGTCCGACTTTAGTTATAATGTGCTGTTATACTTTCAGTAGCTTCTCTAGATGGCACCATGCTTGGCCCAGCTACTGTTATTGTCCCCGAATAAAGGGTCTTTGATGCATGGTCCTCTATTTAATTGGCTTCAAACTGGCCTGTAGCTGTAGGCTTAATAAGTAGAGTCTAATATTTTTTTTCCCCCACACCTAGACTAAACACTGCAATAAATGATTCATTAAAAAGCTATAGGTATGAGATGTGGTGATAGAGATGAGGGAACTGTAACAGTTTTCTTCTGTGAGAAACCCTAAAGGCCAAGCCTATTCTTAATAAATAGCAAAGAGAGATGTTTTACAATAAGTGTGAAAAGTAAGGGAAAAGTTGTGCTGCTGCTCGAGGTGAGGGTGGTGATACTTAAGGTGGAAAATGTCTTCAGGCTTCTTGTGGTGGAGACTATAGCCATAACGCCAACCAAAGCCACAGGGTTTAACAATTGACCTTTCCATATCCTCTCACAATCTAAAATAGCCTCATGTTTTGTGGTCGTTTCCACTTTGGCCATTGTGTCCAGCAATGTGGTGATACAGCCTTTAGGGTGCTTTTAATTTATATAATATATGGACCTTACTGCAGATTACACTGCAGTGTCATAGCTTGTTCTTAATTAGGTCATAAACAAGCAAGTCTTTTGCACTCCCTTAAACTTGATTGGCCATCAGACTGATGCTTTTAACTGTCTTCATCTCTTTAATTCTAATCCATCTCCTTATCATCTTCCTCTTCTTGTAAATGACCCTTCGTTTCCACCTCCTACACTTTTTTTTTTTTTAGGTTTAGTACTAGCGAGCCTGTAGAAAACAGTAGATGCTGTCTGACAGACGTACACTCTTTTGAAATGAAAAAAAATCAGTACTACTTTGTCTATTAGTACTGATAAATGTTCCAATTTAAAACCTGAGAGGCATTTTATTCTGGTTGACCATGAATCTAACCTCTATTGTATGAGAGTAGCAGTTAGCGGTGGACCCTGTGGCATTGGTGGATGCTAGCCATCTTTGCAGCCGGTTCTAGCTCTCAGCTCTCATTTCCCTAATGGTGAGTTAGGGGAGACTCTCACAGTGGTACAAAATGAGAGCTGTGGCACACTAATACAGTCCCTTAGATGAGGAAGTAATGGAGTGTTCAGAGACAGACACCTGTGCCTCCACAATCAACCTACGCCTACTTCTATACACATGCACAAACACACACACACGCACACACACACGCGCTTCCTTTCACCAGCTCTGCTACTCCCCTCCCCTTCCTACACTCCTCTGCCCTCCTCTTCCTCTTCCCTCCCTCATCTGTCCTTAAAGGAAGCCCCTCCCCCTCATACAGCGCTGCCAAGCTTATTTGCATATTAACCGTTTTGTTGCCAAGGAGCTGTGGCTACGTGCCATCTGACCGTTGATGTGCATGTTGTTGAGTGTGTTTCCCCTTCTTTATTTTGCTCCGGTTTTAGCACATGCAAACATTCCTTTCATTGAGGAAAAGATGTTGTATCATCAGTGGCAGCCACATATGTGAACTAAGTCTCTGTTTTGAATCTGCTTTTATTCAGACTCTCCAAAATGATGTACACCTATGACAGATGCAGTAACGAAATGGACAGTTTTGCTTTCTTTGTGACATTTTAGTGGAGATTAGAGGCTACTGTTTATTCATTTGCCATGGCTATATGACTTTTAAGACCCTCTGTACTGTTAATCAGTGTGTGTACATGTGTGTAATCAAAGCTCACCCCCAGGCACTGTATCCAGGTTGGTATTATCTGACAGTGGATTTGTTTAGCTTGGGGAGGACACTGTTGCTCAGCTCTCGAAAGCATGTGGTCTGCTTTAAAGTCCAAACTCCAAGGCCTGGCCTTGCAGGTGGATCTGATGCCTGCTCACACTCACACACATTAGGAAGCCACTGAAATGCACTAAGGGCAGTCATCTATGTCTATTGTTTGTGTGGTTTTACATTTTACAGTATAATATCTCCTGCACAGAGATATTGTGAGAGAATGCCACTATCACACCTGCTACCACACTTATCTTATAACCTTGCTCTTCTTTCTTTAACACAATACACAAATGCACTCACACACACATTCTGAATAAGGCTGTCCACACCATTCCAGTTGGCCAGTTGCTCATGACTTTATTTAGGTTATCTGGTCAGTATGCAATGTAAAGCCATATTGTGTTGTAGCATACAAATGCTCACCCACATATTCACACCATACTTGTATAAACTCAAAACAAGTGGGCTGAGAGGGATTGGGTTAGAACAATATGATCATTTAAAACAGAAGACACAATAACATTGTATGTGTTTGATAAGGGAAGAGCTTCTCACAGACATTTGTTTATTAAGATTTTTCTTTGCTTTTTAAGATATTATAGAAGATCCTGGGTGATGTCTGTGTGTGTTGTATTGTTTGTACTTATTTCTTTGAATCAACAACCTGTAGTGAGCTTCCTCCTTCAGGCGATACATATTGATTAATTGCATTTGTGAAGTGTTTTAGATCAAATGTAGTTCCACATTAATCCCACATCACCTCACATATGTCATGATGTGCAGCTGAATAAAATTGAGAATAGGTCGTTTGGCAAGGAAATAAGCTTGTTCAGCAGATTCTTCACAGTAAATAAAAATGTTAAAGCTGATTGGGTATCTGTTAGTAACTCAGGCCTGACCTAGTGGTGCTGTGTACTGTTCCTGGCTGAAGGCCAGCCTTGTGTTCCTGTGTAATTCCCGGCACCATGTGCCAGGCATTGCACATGGCCTCTGCATCACATTGTCTGGAGTCCCCTGAAAGGCTGGCTTGCTTCTCCAAGATCTCTTCTGGCGTGCAGGAAAAGCTACATGTGTTGAACACATCCCACTCTCCCCTCTTGGAGTCATGGCAGGGTGACTGGGCCTTGACCTCACAAGTGCATGAACTCTCAGCTGGAGACTCTGGATGCTGTGTCAGTATTGCAAGGAAGTAGATTGTCTGCTGTACCGCGCTGTGTTTGTTTCTTATCGCCACAAGTTTGTGTGCTCTTTGCCTCTGGAATACTTTTTTTAGCCATTTGAAATCTGTTAATCTGTTGATTCATCTAGCCTTTCTGTACGATGCTGCTCTATAAATAAATCAGCACGTCATTGGCAGTAACCTACATGGGTACAAAAAAAGCTACAATGTTGACAGTCTGTCGTGTGGGCGAAATCCAGTACTTTGGGGGTTAAGTTGTGAAAGTTAATGTAATAACTGCTAGCACCATCTGCTGGCCTACTTCCTTACAAAGAGAGAGAGAGTGTGTGAGAGTGAGTGAGTGAGCAAGGGAGAGAGAGAGAAAAACGAGTCTGGGTTTTAACGACATCTCTAATATTCATGCTGATGCATTTTGCTGCTTTGTGCTTTCATTTTCCGACGCTCTGCCTGCCAGAGTCTTGAGCTCGCCACACACGCCCCAGCCAGGGAGAGGGGAGGGTAGCGAGGGAGAACGAGGAGAAGGACAAGTGGGGAAAAAGGAGGAAAAAACAATCGACCAACAAGCAAGCAAGCTTACACAAAAGCCTTTTTTGTGTACATTAAAAGGAGTAGCCTACCTTATCCCGGTGGGTGAAGAAGACAAGAAGAGGTGCAGGAGGGGAAACAGCAGAGCGGAAAGAGCAAGACAGAACGAGAAATAAGAGGGAGAAGGCTCAGAGAGGTACAGAGAGCGCACACCAAAGGCAGGCGGAAAGAGGAATCAATGAGAGGGGAGGAGAGAGGAGGCAGGGGAAGGCAACTCTGACACACACGCACAGAGAGAGAGTAAGGGAGACTTGGGTGAAGCTGGACGTCGGCAAAGAGGCACGCAGCAGCAGAATGAGAGCTTCCTGGACTGCCACGCACCTCCTCTACCGCCCACAGCGCTGCTCCCTCATCACCCTGTGAAGAGACAAACGAGGGTGAGGGAGGGAGGGAGGGAGGGAGGGAGTGAGAGAGAGAGAGAGAGGAAGAGAGAGAGAAGTAGAGAGAGAGTTCCCATGCACTCCTCTTGAGCCCTGCCCGCTGGGGGAGGAGGAGACGAACGGCTCCGGCGCTCTCTCGCACTGCCTGAGGAGAAGAGCTGACCGGGGAGGAGGAGGGGAGGCAAACGAGGAGAGAGGGAGGGGAGGGGGGGACGCACGGCTCTAGGAAGAGTGAGAGAAAACGACTGTTGAAAGGGAAAGAGTGAGTGTGTTTGTAAGAGAAAGCGTGAGCGAGCAACGGGGAGAGAAAAAACCCGGCGAAAGGGCAAGGCTTTTGTTAGCCGGTTGGAGAGGGGGAGGAAAGAGGAAGAAAAAAAAAACATCATGTCTACAGTGAAGAGGCCAAGAGGAAGGGTAAGTGAGCTGCTCTGAGAGCTGGGAGGGAGGAGGGACGAGGGGGAGGAGGAGGGGCCGGCAGGAACTGAACAACCTCCTCTGCTACTGGCTCATGCTGCACTGCCGCCATCTTGAACTCATTGCTGCTTTATTTTCCTCCCCTCCATACTCATTTGCTTTGCTGAGCTAGACCTTATCAAGGCACACTGGTTTTACAGTGTTTCTGTTCCCCGCCCCCCACTGGATTTTCATTCCATACATCCCTTTTCCATCCTCCGCTGGATTCCTCTCTTCAAGCTGCCCTGCGCTGTAGTTTATGTGTGGTGTATGTGTGTGTGTGTGTCTGCATGTGTGTGTGTGTGTGTGAGTGTGTGTGCGTCCACCATGTGTTGAACCTGTCAGTCACCAGGGAGCTCACTACATGTGGAAATGTGGGGGTGAGAGAGAGAGAGAGAGAGAGAACGCTGGCCGGCCCAATTGGAACTTACTCTACCTTTTCATGAGCTGTAATGCTCCTCACGGTTTTTGTGGGACTACGTGCTGTTAGAGAGATTGAAATCACTGCAGTGCTGGCAGGCTGTAATTTCAGTTATTTATAGATGTATTACACAGCTGCAGCGCTCTCAGTTTTGGTGCATTTTATCTTTTCTCTCCCTCTCCCTCTCTCTCTCACCCTCTCTTTGATAGAAGCCTGTTTTTATATTTTTTCTTCCTCTTGCTGCTTCTTTCATGTTCTTCCGCTCTTGAGCATTACTTTCAACCCCTCCCCCTCTTTTTTTTTTTTCACTATTAACTTGAATGAGAACATTCCAGCATGAACATTCCAGCAGTAAATTTCTTCCTAATAGCCTCAGCAGTGTCGCACACGTGAAAATCATAATGCAGCTCTTGTGTGTGTGTGTGTGTGTGTGTGTGACTATGTGTGTGCGTTTCCCCTCTTTCCTTCCAAATGAATCGTTAGTTATTTAACTCCCTCCCCCACTTTGTTGGCGAGGTTCTTGCTAATTCTCTTTATTTAGCTAGCAGTGTGGAAAAAAGCAACGACCGCGCCTGGGCCATATAGGCATTCGCAACACATTTTTAGATTAGGTCATCCATTTATGGGTCGCCTCTCCGCTGGGCTCAAGGCCCACCACAAGGCGCTTGTGTAGGCATAAGCGCCGTCACACCATCTATTATTCACATATTATCAAGTATCAGCCAGGCTGGATTATTTATGTCTGCCAGCCTCACTGTAACCTGCTACATTGGACTTGTGCTTACCCTACCATCTCACAGCTTACTCCTCCTAAAGGAATTTCATGTGTATCAGGCTCTGAGAGTTTTAATATCACATGGTTTCAGAGTTTCAGTCTCCTCTCAACCTGACCTAAATGAATTCCTGAGGGTAACAGCAGCCTTCCTCATGCTGGAGGTCTGCTTGTAGAGTTAAGTAGGAGGCTGAGAGTTGAAGTGAGCATCATGCAGAGTGAGACTGGTCCACCCCCCCACCCCCAGCATCTGACATGGGGACAGCAACAAGCTCTGCTCTCTGACAGGCTCACATAACCCACGCAAGCTTGTGTGATTTAAAATGAATGATAACTGTAGCGGTCACATTATAGCATCAAAGTATTGATATTGAAATTTCATTCAGCTATAACTTAGTTTTTAGTTTATTTATTTTTTTAATTGTAAGCCTCTGTTCATTCATTCATTTAATGTCTGGTGTCTGAACAGTGAAATGACCTGACAATATGCTGGCGCTATTTTCTGTAAAGGAAACCAAGGTTTGCATGTGTTACTCACTTATTGGCTGAGCTGTAAGACCCTATAACGGCCTCATACATGCATAGCAGGTATTAATAACAACCTCATTGTTATTTATTACTTTTTATTGTAATAATTATACCATGTTGTTTGTTGCAAAATGAAGACTGAGCTTTTGAAGAATATTTATGTTAATCTTTTATGTAGAAACTGAGCAATTTACGGTTTAAAAACATTGAAACCAACCTCAGCTAGAAAAGAGCTCATTTTGTACCTCTGTATGAAGAGGGATGCATAATGATTGAAACGATGGCTGGACACTTGTGTGTAGCACCTGATTGGCTCCAAAATGTAGTCTGACATTTTTTTTGCATGTGTGACGACTTGGACGAAAGCTTGTCTTCCTGCAAGACCAGCTTCAGTCACTCAACTCTGCTTTAAAGGTCAAGTGTCAGCTTTGTAGGTCTGTGTCTCACAGAGTGTTTCTATAGCACATAAAGCACGACATCTGAGTTTGACTTTGTGTCATCTATGTTAGCTGACCTAGTGCCTGTAATATTTGTGAGATATTGGCCCTGAAGAGGATCATACTTTTAGGTATTGTTAGTCATTCGATTTGTTTTTTTCTCTATCTTTCCTCAGCCTCGAAAGAATGCAAATGGTCCCACTAGCCAGGTCCGGGTCCTCAGTCCCCCAATGAAGAGCAGCTCATCGTCCTCCTCCTCTTCCTCATCGTCTTCTTCCTCATCCAGCTCCTCATCCGAGAAGAGGACGCCACGGAGGACGCATCATCAGATGGAGTCAAATGTACAGGACAAGCAGGAGAAGGCCAACAGGATAATATCAGAGGCTATTGCAAAGGCCCGGCAGCGTGGAGAGAAGAACATACCCAGAGTTATGAGCCCTGAAAGCTTCCCAAGCTCGTCCTCACAGTACAAGGCCCACCGTGACCGTGAGCACAAAGGAAACAGCAAGGCAAGGCTCAAAGAGAAGGCCTGTAGGAAGGCCTGCATTGTACCCTCCTCCAAGCCCAAGCAGAAGGCCAAGATTGGGTATGTAGTCACAATCCTTAATCGTGTCGTGTAAACCGCTGAAGTGCACATTGTTGAAATAATCCAATAATTAGAGCTTTGATCAAGGGTTATGCTGCATGTAGCAATGTAATATTTGCTTTAATACACCCAAGCCTAAACCTCTGCGACACTTAATTGACCAAATTAACAAATTACATGCAGTTCCAATTAATAGACTCCCCTGTAAGTATGCTATCATATGAAAGAAATGTATGCACATTCAAACCAGAGACTGGACTGCAGCCACAAATATTTTCAAAGCCATGGAATCTACTATGGGTTTTTTAATATATTTCTATATGATTTTCTATAGTTTTATGTGCATACATTTTTTAAAATGTATTTTAAAAATGTAAAAGTTTTCTTAAAAAATTTTCTATTCAGTAGGCAATCATAATGACAAAATGTTCATATAATGAACAAGTATTCTCTGTATTCTCTGGTATATTCATATGAATGTGAATGGAGAAAAAACAGGGTTTTTTTCTCTGAATACAAAATATTCAGCATATTTTTTTTGCTGGGACTTTGTCACTACAGATTTCCCTTCTGTAAAGGCAAAACAAATTCTCTAAGAGCCACTTCACTTCATCTGCATCCATTTTTAGTTAATATGCATAACCTAGGGCAAACTGATAAATGTTAAAAAGTACCGGCGGAACCAGATATGCAGATGTGCAAAATTCACACAGGGTTTTGTTTCACTTGCTCTTATTTAGGAGGGGGAAAAAAATCCTGATCCCATTAAGCCTGTGGGATTTAAAGTGAAAGAGATAGATTTTTGGACTAAGACGTTATGATGTTGGTAATGTTGGTTGGTGATGTTTTCAGTGTTTACGAGGCCACATTTGCTGTAGTTGATTTATGTCTGATAAGCAACCCAGTTACCACACGCATGTCATTTTTCTCTGCATGGTCTATTGATTGCAATAGTTCAAGTCAGAGTCCACTGGCTTTAAGCTGAGGATCAAAGCTCTTTTAAATAATTAAAACAATATTGTTGAGAAGAAAGATCATATTAATTAGGCCTCTAATGAGGCCTTTACTTCTCTCTCTCCTCTTTGACTCTTTGAACCTGCTTGTGTGTTGGTGGATATTGCTGGTACATTGTTTCACTAGCGTACATTTTCTGCCTGTGGTTGCCAAGATGGAAGCTCAAAGTTCAACAGAATTTACTGCACTCCATAACAATAAACCAGGCTCAGTCATCAGCGTAGACAGGGGAGGAGCAAACAAAGGCTGCATTTACATGTGAGACAGTGCTGCTGAGTATATCCAGGCTAGAAGTGTGGATGTATAGATAGCACAGTCTCTATCCCAACCCCCCTGTTTAACTGCTGTAAGCATTGCGTGGTTATGAGGCACACCCAACACAAGCTATTGAAATATCAGCTGGTGCAGATGTTAGGGCTGAGGCGCAGAGGAGAGGGAAAAGGGACAGTGTTTAGAAACAGTAGTGTCAGATATAGCAGCTAAAATGGAGCAAGCGTTATATAGTTTTTAATATGATTGAGCAGGCCTGTGTTTTTCAGACTTTGTGAGAGAGTGATTGACAACGGTCAACAATAATATCTGGCTGGCAGCTGTGTTGATTAATAACTAGATGAGCAAGGCAGAGGGAGAAAAGCTGTAGGAGATAATGGATTTTGCTTGTAGTTTGTGTGTGTGATAATGAGAAAGTTGTGGCAGTGCTGATGTTTGGGAGAACAGTGAGATGATGGAGGAATCAGTCACTGCGATACAGTCTCACTTGCTTCCCAGCTGTAGCAGGGTGTATTTGCCTGGTGATGCTGACAGCCACGCAGGCCTCTTTGCTGTTCAGTTTACTAAAGGATTGCTGATCCCAGGCATCTCCAAACACTCTCGCTTCTGTTCTTTAAATAAAGGCTCAGTTTTTATCATTTAATTTAACTCGAAGACAAAACAATTGTAAGATCAGGAAGCTTAATTATACCTTGGTTAGTTAACGTTTCCATCCTTAATGACCTTGCAGTCAGGGAGACTGAGCTGATCAAACCATCAGCATTTAATCAAATGCAAAGACTTGTAGAAATCCTGAACGGCAGCAGACAATGGGTCTGCATTCACATAGTCATTCAAATCTGTCACTGATTAAATGATCCTTTTTGTTACAATTAAATAAGCTGTGTAACCCCATTTTTATACATGCGTATCCATAATTGGCCTACATGCAGAAAAAGAAAAAAAACAGAAACATAATTTAAGGACACCTGCAACACAGCTGCTTGGAGCCTAAAATGTGGCTCATTCAGTCTTTAAGAACATTTATTATTAAAAAAAAAAACAACTTTTGCCAGTGTTGAAACGTCAGACGCATTCATTCTGGTCAGATGACAGAATGTCACAATCTTACAGAAATTTTATACAGGC
>JAQNCA010000001.1:19259833-19297231 GCA_029783725.1 Acanthurus tractus | reverse complement strand
TGACCTGCTAAGACCCGGAAATACAGATGAAAAATAAGATGAGAATAGCACAGATACACTGAGGAGGAGTGGGAGACAAGGCTAGCAAAATGACTAATCAGAGATGCAAAATGATTAAAATGATCAAAACGTTTATATTTGACTATTCATCAATCTGTGAGAATAGGACTCATTTTTGATTCATTTTAAAAGCTGCGTTTGTTTGATTATACTGCATTACTGTCTCTCAGTGTTTCTAATGTTCATTTTGTTTAGGTGCCAGTTCCCTCTCTGATTCTCATCGAGTGTGAGTGTGAAAGTCCACATGGCAACTGAGCCTCAGGGAAACCTGGGAAGGTCGAGGTTTGGCCCCAGTGAGAGTCTGCTCGCTATGTTCAGGTTAGCATTACAGTCTGGCAGCACGTTGGCCATTTTGTTTGGATTGAACATTAGAATCACTATCATCACCGGTTAAGGTTATTTTACTATACAGCAGGTCGTTCAAACAAAGCTAATGGCACTGCAAACAGTGGCTGTTTGTTTTCTGACACTGTGGTGCATCGGTTGTCATTAGTTCAGACGGTTTCTTTATACTCTTCTCTGAGTTCTTAACAAAAGCTTTTATAGTGACAGTGAAAACTTAAAATCATTCACTGCCTTTTATTTACTTCTTAACCAACTCCGGCTGACTTATCTATTATACTAACAGCTTTGATTCCTCTGATTCAGGGCCTGCTCCAAAGATCCTACTGAGGAGGCTGAAGCCAGACTGAGATGCATGCTAAACATGTTTCTGCAGCACAACAAGAACAGTGCAGGAAATGAGACCAACGGTATGCTAACACATTCATAATCCCCAAACAACGTGACGAGGAGATGTTATATTATTTTAATGTTAAGTGTGTTGAAGATGTTGTTTTTAGAAATGCTGTTCCCTCATGTTTGATATCTTTTAAGGACAGAGATAATATGGTCTTTTAAGTTGTGTTGGTTTATAGCCCAGAACTGTATTAGACTTCAGTTACATAAAAAATACAAGTTTTTCACTATTCATCGTTTTTATCGAACCACATCCGCTCACCTACACTATTTTCAATCCCTACTCAATTGGAGAGCGAGATAGTTTTTAATAACAGGTATCAAATTCTGGACATAAGCCCTTGTTGTTGATACGTGTGACGAATAAGTCATCTAATATTGCTCACAGGGTTGGCAGCAAGTTGCTGCTTTGAAGCCAGGATCTGGTATTACAGGATCCTTGAGATCCTCGCCACTGGAGAGAGGAACAGATTAGGCATCATGGACATCTCAGTGAGTATGCTGCCCTCATGTGGGCACAGCTGAAACTGCTGTTTAAAAAAGCACTGACTAGTAATCAGTGATGCCGAATTTGTTATACTATATGTCCATGTCCTCGATGAGCCTTATGTTTTATTCTACTAACACCTGTGCTTATGCTGTGAATGTGTTTGTTGCAGGGCATCTTGAGAAATGATCTTTTCCAGAGCAGTCTGGTGGCCTGTTGTCTGGAGATCACCATATGCTCAAAACATTTTCCATGGGACTTCCCCCTGCTCCTTCAGATCCTCAGACTGGCCCCATACCACTTCTGGAGGGTTGGTTTAGCAGTAAAATCTGTTAGTTCTTTCTAGTCTGTAGAAGTCCAATTTTGGCATTTATAAATTAAACAAAACAAAAACAAAAATTGTTTATTAAAGTTGCTTATGTTTGTTTTTTAATAGGAGACAGTGAGGGTGAAGACAGGTACCTGTTAGAATAATTTCATGAGATCAGGTCCACAGCCAAAAACATAGTTACATTCGTCCCTTACAGTCAGAGTGGCAGCCACTTCTCTTTTTTTGGAGTTTGAAATAAAACTCCCCGGCCTCTTTTAACTTCAAGCTTTTTTTTATCTGTGGTGGGACAGGTGATTGAGATCGTGTTGCGGGCTGACGTGGGCCTGCATCACGCTGCGTGGAGACACCTCGCCCAAGTAGAAGAGAAAGTTGTAGAGAACTTGGCCTGGACCAGCGAGTCACCGCTGTGGGAGGACATCCAGGCTAATGAGGGCTTACTGCCTACTTGCCAAGAGGTCGCCAAACACAAAACACACACAAAAACGCTTCACCTGGCACCAGGGGCCCGGTGTATTAGACTTTTGATTTACTGCTGAAACTGTGTGTACCCATACTGATGTTAATAAATATTTTTTTAAAAATGCTTTGAAAAGTGCTTTGCAAAATAAAAAGAACTTTATGCGATATATTTAATATATATAATCCAGGCAATGAAAACGGCAAGCATCCTAAACAAACATATTTTCTAATGTTACATCTCTTGCCCTCTATTTAATGTCCACTTTCTTTCAATACTTGTGTTCACATAATTAGAAATATACATGATGCATGCACATTCTTCCTTTATAAATAGCAGCATAAGTGTGGGGAAACATGCAGGCATGGTTTTAGTGTGTATTCATCATTAATATATCTGGCCCCAGGTGTCATCTAAAATTCAATATTCCTGTTTCTTTCAAGGAAATGCTGGCAACAATTTCTGATTAGATGCTATTAGAAATATGAGCCAGATGTTTCTTTCTACTAACTGGATAATGGATCAAAACATTAAAAGCATTTCCTGAGGCATTTCCTTTACACATATGTGGCTTTAATGGGGGTTTTGTGCTGCACGCAGGTGGTTCCTCCCACACAGCTTGAAGATCCACAGAGAACAGACCTGCAACATGATGAAAACCTACCAGGAGGTACAAATACAGTGTTTTAAAGCTCCTCTTTGGTTGCATCATTGCAATCTGGCTGTATGTAATGCATTTTCGTCACTTCTGGCTTCTGGCTAGTGGGTCGCAGTTTGGGAGCTGAACTGCCTGGCAGCACTGACCAACAGCGTTCTCCGCCAGCTGACAACAGGCCTCAGAGAGCCAAACCTCTTCACCTGTTTGCTCGCAAGGTCAGTCAGTCTGCCACACCACAACATTATACTACTATGTAAAATGATATTCTCTTTTATAGCTCTGAATAATCAATCTCTGTTACCTCTGTTGTTTATACCTCATGATGATATTTGGAGACGTTACGTTCATGTTTTCTCTCGGCCTCAGGTTTACAATTTGATGGCCAAGCGTCTGAGGGAGCTCTGCTTGGCGCTGCACATTTCTGATGAGCTGAGGTTGAAGATCTGGACCTGTTTCGAGCACTCTCTGGTCCACTGCACACACCTCATGAGAGACCGTCACCTGGACCAACTGCTCATGTGTGCCATCTACATCACAGCCAAGGTGGGTGTTGAATGTGTCAGGTATGTGTAATAAAATTATTTCTAGAATAACTGACAGATAATATATAAGACAGTGGGTTGGAAATACACTGAAACCTGACATACAAATACATTTTTGTTATTCAACGATATTAACATTCTCATGTACTTACTGAGTTTATCTTTTTTTAATGAATGATGTGGTAATAATACTCTACGATGAGAAGTTACCTGCAAGAATAAGCACAGTGTACAAGGTGCAATCAAAAACCTTTGGGGCTTTCAGCACGAACTGAACGCTGCACAGCGATGCGCATGTTGCAGGTGCAGGCTGCTACTTTGCACAGAAGGTGTTCCAAGTCTCATCACTCAATCATTATCAGCACCTGAGTTACTTGTGTTTTTGTCACTGCTCGTATGTGTGTATTGCGATTTCACCATGGGCCTGAAGCGTGATATCACTGCAGAGTCTGACACAGCACTGTTTCTGCTTTGTAATCAGGAGATAACAATGTTGCGCACACCAGTGGTCACAAAATTGCATGTATCTCAGGTGTTAATGACGATCGAATGTTGAGATGTGGAATACTCACCTGCTACATGCCCATTAGTGCGAAGTTTAGCACAAAGTTTTTGAACCCACCTCGTACCAACAGTTACACTTATGTTCATTCATTTTAGTGTCACGCCTCATAAAGTGTTCATAATGATCAGTACAGGGGCCAAACACTACCAGGCAGTAATGGGCATCTGATGAGGGTCTGAGTCTACCAACATGATTGGCCGTCCACTCTCATCACTTATTGACTCTGGAAAAAAGACCTGCTAAAACAATTTTTTGTTCCAAATAAGACACTTTTGCGTTAGAATCATCACAAAGTCTGTACTCCAGTTTCTGTTTTTTAATAAGTGCTATTTTTATATTCAAGGCCTCTTTTGATCACAAAGTTTTTACTCTCTGTGAATGTGTGTGTTCAAATAGTTTGAAGCACTTTGTGTCACATTTTGTTTGTATAAAAAATGCTTTTGAAGTCAAATCTGATTGATTGTTCAAAAGTAAGTCATTAAATTTTGGAATTTGTTATTTTTACAGATTACTAACAACGAGATTCCCTTCAAACGCATAATGAACTGCTACAAGTCTCAGCCACTTGCCAGCAAAAGTGTAAGTTTTCCCTAAGTAATTACTGCCAATATTTTAGCAGGTTTTAGAAACTTTGCATAATTTGAATGGATGATCTGATTTTAAAATATTACTGAACATTTACCTGTATCATCAATTCATAGTTAAAATATGATTTAAATTTAAAAGTGATTTTTGTGTGTGTGTGTGTTGTTGTTGTGGCCGTATTAGCTAAGTGGTTGTGAATAAAGATGTTTTCTGTTCTCAGGTCTGTAAAAATGTGCTGATTTTTGAAAGAGACACAGAGAATCTCACTGGAAATAACAGTAAGAAACCCTTAAGTGAAAAAAAGAAAATGTAAAAACACACTCACCTTAACTGTTACATGTCAGTGTATATACACATGTATTGTAAGCTTTATCTCCTCCTTAATCATGCATAAATGTAATTGGTTGCTGTTTGTTTAGCCTTGTAGTCATTTAAAGATTTTTCTTTGGTACTTTTAAAGGCCCAGTGTGTAGGATTTAGTGGCATTTAGCAATTAGGTTGCAGATTGCAACGAGAGAAATACTCCCTTCTCACCTTCCCCCTCCAAGCACATAGAAAAACCTATGATTGCCGTGAAAACCTGCTTTCTCTGTAAATATAAAAGGCTCATTTAAATTAATAAAACTCACCAGTTCTTATTTTTTAGGTGATATTACACTAATGAAACCATCCCTCTGAATATTAGATTCCAAATCTGACTTCTGTTATATTCTGCCAGTAGAGAGCCCCAAATCACATGTCCTGGACCTTTAAATGTATAATTTTGTGCAAAGTAGGTACATCAGTGTTAATGTAACAAGAGATTACAAGTGCTGTGACTTTGCTGTTGCAGTGGCATAGATACATCCTGTTTGATAACCTGAAACGCTTCCTATTTCACAGCCACAGGAAGAAGATGTGGTTAAAAATGCTTATGTTTAAAGAAAAAAATTCACAAATTAACAGTGCGGGTCCTTGTTTTTGGTTGCAGTCTGACTTCACCACCAACATGCAGTTTATCAAGGTTATAGCTGGCTACATTAAAGAAACGGCTCCATCAAAATACAACAATACATCACAAGATATAACCTGCATGATATCAGAAGTGTAACTGGAGACAATTTAATCCACAGTGAGAAGTGTCCATTTATCTCATTGTTGATCACAGGTAATGGAAACCACAGCGTGGGGATCCTGACACCAAACACACCATCAGCACATTATCCGACACCTTCTCAGGGGGAGAGGGGCAATCTTATATACTTTTACAACAAGGTCTACACAACACAGATGAAGGGCTTTGTCAAGCAGTTCGCCCCCACCTCTGGGGTAAGTGTGGCTGAAACTCAAATTCACAGATTCATAACATCTCTGAATGTGGGATTTTCTGACATACGCTGTGTCAATCTCATGCAGGCAGACACTCCTCCTGTAACTCCATATCCCAGACAGCGGAAAGCATCTCCTCGCCGATCCAGGCTGTCCAGCAGCCACTCCATCTTCATTTCACCGTACAACATAGAGTCCACGACCCCCCGTGCGCCCGGCCTCTGCTACTACTTCAACTCCAGCCCCTCAGAGGTCCGTGCATATATACTCATTTGATACCTTTCATGTGATAAACTCGTCATCTTTATTGACTATAATATTTAAACTGTGTAAAATGTAGATTAAATATAGTGGGTGAACATTTCTACAATAAACTTAGCAATCACTTTTAGAAGAGCTGAGTTATTGATTTTATCATGATGAAGTTATAAAGTCACAGTTAAATATTGCTACAATTGTTCCTTTTGTTTCCAACAGCGTCTGCGAGAGATCAATAACATGATCAGGATGGGCAGGTCACCCAGCAGGCGAGGCTACTCCATGTCATTCGATAGAGATGATGAGGAGAGGGGGGAAGAAGAGGACGGTCCCTCAGCAAAGAGGCTTCGTTTGGATCATCAGTCAGCCTGGCAGAGGAGACTGAGGAATGTGGCGAATGAACGCGTGACTCTGCTGTTTCCACTCCCAAAGTCCAACCTGCACTAGAGCAGAGAGGAGCGTGGAGTCTGACTCTGCTCCTGTTTCTGAAATTGTTGCAATAATGCCAGTGTGTGAGAGGATAAAGCAGACAGCAGCTTTGTTTTTCTGTTAAGATATCTTACAAGGACCAGATTCTTTGTCTAACGTTGTCTGCAGTCCGAGCTAAAAATGAATGCCTTCCTGCTCTTTTGTTCTGCACCACCAACGTCCTTGAATAAGGCACTTAGACTTTGCGGTGGTGGAAAATATTCCTGGGCAGCTCCCCGGTGAAGGTGTATGAATTGGAAGTAGGACATTAGTGGAAAATGTTCAGTTGACTTTCCGTGGATAAATAAAGGAGGCTGTAACTTTGCCAGCTTAGCCACGGTTACAACAGTGGGATCTACTCTTTACAGCACTCAGGGAACAAGTATATGTTCACAAACACTCAATAATAATTGAAAAGATCTTACTAAGTGTATTGATGCAAAGTTTTTAGTGCAAGTCACTCTATAGCAATTTTTAATGGTTCTATGATGCTTTGTTAGCTTATCTATACAATGCTTAATATGTAATCAAGTTGAAACTGTTGAACAGTGGGGCGGGTTTCAAATTTTTTGTTCTTTGACGGTACATGAAGTACAAAGATAGATTTGACAAAAAGAAAATGTAAATATTTTATATTTCCACATCCCATGATCAGCTCCGGTCATTACTGATTGAAACTTTTATATCATGGCTGAGGAATTTTATCAAAGTCCCTCTCCGTCAGAAAGTATTTTATTTCTTTACAAAAAGTTTGTCATGAAAGTTTGAGTTCACAGCAGAATGATGTCTGTGCAGTATGACAGCCAGACTGCTTTTACAATAATATGCTGAAACGACAAAGTGTCTCTAAAATCAAACAGATTTTAAGATGTGTGTAAGAGCAGAGTTTGTGAGATCTCATCTAGTTTGGAAGCCAATCATGATCCAGTACTCATCTAGCACATGTGATGTGAGAAAGAATAAAAAATAAAATGCATCTTTCATATTTTCAGCCATTCTTGTCTTTTCTAACAGCCTAACTAGATAATTTAATTTTTTTGTTTAAAAAAGAAACGTATCTGATGCAAATAATTATTTAAATTACAGTGTATAGGATTAAAGGTTATCTGTTTGTCAAAATGCAAAGTAGTATTCTAAATTATGTTTTCATTAGAGTTTAATCACCTTGGATAGAAAATCGTCTCTATGCTTCTTTGGACGGACCCCTTTCTCACTGCAGTGTCCCGCATGTTGACAGCCATGTTTTCAAAGTAGCACAGAACTAACAATCGAAACAGTGGCTCTGCAGAAGGACTTTTCTGGGATTTGTAGCCACCATATGCTCTCCTTTGGAAGGGAAGGATGAGCAAAAGGGAACGCAGTTATATGCAACTTCACCACTAGATGCCACTAATTCCTACACTTATTTCATATGTTCCATTTTTTTGTGTGTCAAATCAAAATAGCTTAAAATGTGTCACAATAAACTGACACGAAGATACATTTAAAAATATATATATTTGAATGACACACTGCCTCTGTAACTTCTTGTTCATTAGATTATCCTCATAGACATTAAAATCAAAGGCTCTTGGTTCCCTTAAATGTCTCTTCTACACTGTACATGGTCCTCAGTTCTGAGGAAATGGTTTACACCCAGTGGTTTGGCCTCACTCTGTGCTCCCTTTATAGAAAGCTAATGAGAGTTTGGAAAGGAAACCTGCTTTGATTCAGCTGGAGTAAGGGACTTCCTTTTTTTTATGGACCGTGATTTTATGTCCAATATTTATTGCATTTTTCAGGGTCATACTCCACCTCCTTACACAGCTGTGTACACACCCAACAAAAGAGCTACAGTTTTTGTTTGTCCTTTACTGTATCCTGAAACCCAGTGGACCTGTAAATACAGCAATGCTCTGACATCAGCTGACTGGTGATAAATTCCTTTGACTGATTTAAAGTAGAAACTCCCATCAGGTTGGTAACAATGACTCCCTGTGATTGACAGAAAATCCCCTTCAGTGTTTATCAGTAACCATGTTTGCCACGCTATTGAGTTAATTCTCAACCAGTGTTGCTTAGGAGGTAATTACCATAAGGCAGCGCCGCAGCAGACAAAGGAATGTAAAATAAAACCAACACACAGGTGCCTAAAGTGGAAGAGGAAGTCTTGAGGTTGCCATAGAGAACAAAGGCACCTGAGCCCACAACAATTAGAAAGGTTTTAAGGTAGAGACCAGTGATTTAACACTGTAGAAATCCCCAGACTACCATCAGCTGAACAGAGCACTGTGGACTCTTAGATTTTGCCTAATCATGGGTTGCAACACAAGCCGGGGCACCACAGTGGTGGACCCATCAGAAAAGCCAGAGGAGAGGCCGAAGACAGCCACTTCCACCAAGGAGGCATCCACGGAGGAGAGCAATGGATCAACAGACAAAGACAAGGGTGAAAAGACGGAGGATTCCAGCTGAGTGCACCTCATCTTAATCTCTACTCAAAGTGAGAAATGTCATTAGTTACCTACATTTCTGAATTTATCTGTCCTTCTTTTAAAATCTCCAATATTTCTTACATACTTAAAAATATTTACCCAAAGCATGTCTATGTCCTTTCATTATTTTCTATTCTATCAGTGTAAGGATACAGTGCCTCCCCATAAAGCAAGCAATTTATGACTGTCGCATTGGGGTCACTTTGATACAATCACCTCTATAAGTTGACCGCCACGTCTCTCTGAGGCTATTTGACATGACAGATGGGCTGTCTGGTGACTGAGATGGGCTCTGTGTGTCTGTGTCACTGTGTGTACAGATTGGTCTGTCCGGGGTGAAGGAGGGCCTGTCAGCAGGAGGAGGAGACGCTGCACTACTGTCCATCAACCTCTGGGCCAGAAACACACATTCATTCACTTATACACACACTTCTAAGGAAATCCAGCTCTCATGTTCATATTCCAGAATCTATTTTGTGATAAATACATGGATTCAAACACTGTGCTGTGTTGTTGTTGTTGTGTACCTGTGTTGCCGTTATATCTTTTTGTTTGTTTGTTTGTTTGTTTTTTTGCCTTTGTTTAGATCATTGCACAGCCCCCCCTGCGGCGCACTTTGCATCGCTTTTGTTTGTCTTCACAGCCGTTGTATGCTCATTCTCCTCTCCTCCTCCACTGAAGTGCTCACACACCTCTGGTCAGGGCTGATAGTTACAACACACTCTTTCAAATGCTTCCAATTGTGCTGCAGGCTAAAGCAGCAACCCTTTAAGATAGTCAGCTTATGTTTCAGCTGTGGATACCTTGCAGCTCAACCAACTAGATAACACGCTCTGCATATCTGGAGACTGTTGACTGCTGCTCATTTGAAAAGTCAGACACTGCCAGTGTTTTATACAACAAATAATAAAATGCTGCCAAGACTTAAGTCACATAGATGTTCAATAGTTTCCCAGTCTTGCCACCAGGGGGCATAAACTAAAACTGAGGTAGTTTTTTTTTGCCACCACCAGGGAGCAGAAGTGATCTTTCCATGTTGCCATGAGACATCTGAGGTTGGCTCCATTTGCTGAAGACATTTAATCTGAAATATAGGTTGTAAGTTTATTACCAGGCAGTGAATGGTGCTGGAATGGAATAGCCATTTCACAAAGCCGTATCAAAAATACCCATCTGAGAGGCAGTGGGAAATTACATGAAAATATTACCATTATACAAATGGAAAGTGTGATTGAATAATGTGCTGGAGAAGATATATGAAAAGCACTTTGTTGGAAAACGTGGCACTAAATAGGTTTTTAATTTCAGTAGTGGGATAAAAGAAGCACATTTTTACCCCATTTCACTGCCAATTGATTAGTGGTTTCCACATCTGCAGATAGAGTGGGGCCTTATCGTCTCATTATCAGTTAATTAATATGCATGCACACATGCCAATTATCTTTCCTCTGCCATTTAGCAGAAATGAGACATTGATGTTTTAATGGTGCCAGAATGGATAACTCCTCTGTTGCTTTAAAGACAAGGAAGGCACATTGATTGACATAGCCTGGAAATGCTAAGAGAGACAATTGAATTAAAAGCAACCTGAGACACTTGATTATTATATTAATACTCCTCGGCAGCTTAGCTGTTTGCTTTCTTTTTTCAGGGGCAGTAATCTTGTGATCTTGCAGTCTTTTTTTCTTTTTCATTTTTCTGATAATGTCTCTTGTGAAAGATACAAAAAGAGCAAGAAGTAAAGTGCAGCACAAGTACATATATTTATATATCTACCATTGAGAATCCATTATGGAAACATTTTATTTGAAGGACATGCAAAATAGCAAGCTATTAAATTTTTCCACTGTGCCATGACTATTAAAGGAGCCAAGGCCACACCAAGTGAAGCAAACCCAAGATGAAAGTTATATTAATCATTATTCGGTTTACTGTACTGTGTGCGCCGAATTTATGTTCATGAGTCACAGGCCAGTGTTATGTGCCAGTGAAATAGGCAATATTATGGAAGGAAGCACTATTGACATTTTTCATTTCTGCATAAATGCTCCCGGTCGCACATTACGCCCCAGGCTGTTATTATTTTTTTCCTTTTTTTTTTTCTTCTCAGTGCTCTTTAAGCTCAATGCCACAATGCTGTAATGTTGAAGTGATTCTGTATGATCAAAAAAAAAAAAAAACACAAAACAAATACAAATACAAATCCAAGGTTACATTTCAACACATAAAACATCAGGCCAAACTTGCAGCGCTGAAGGCAGCTGCTCAAAGGATTGTGCCCAAAAAAAAAAAAGAGGGCAAACAGAAAATAAGAAGGGTAACTAAAAAAAACTCTCTGGGGTGTAATCTCCTTATTCAGTAATGGACCATTTATATGATTTGTATAATGGGCTGCCACAAATATTCACAAGTAGTGGTCTTATTTTCAGCCAGCCTCTCTTTAAAGATGTGTTCTTCACAGAGCATCTTTTGTGAATATATGATCAGAGGCACGACAGCCCCGCTCTTTAATCTTACACTGGCCTTGAAGAATGTCACTGATTTCAACCCCCTCCTCCTCCTTTTCACCCCCACCACCAGCAGCAGCAGCACCACTGCAGGCTACAGAGACCATACTATTCACACTGCGGCGCAGCGACGCAGATCTAGTTGGTTTGAAGGCGATGGATTTCTTTATTTTTAGTTTTATATATATATAAAGAAAAATTCCCTGGTATAAAAAAAAAGTGTCACTAAGGTCTTTGGAGAGTTGGAACATAAACAGTTGATTGAACACAAATAGCAAAGGCTCACTCAATGAACTACCCCTCTTTAAATTTGTTTTTTTGACCTCTGAATGTGACGTGTCAGGGCAATTTGTACACAGACGTCTTCTGTTTGTTGCAAGATGATCCGCAGGCTGGGCACTTAAGATGCAGTCACAAAACAGTTTTTTGTTTTGTTTTGTTTCTGTCTAGAGCAGAGACTTTTTAAAGGATGTACTCGTTCACAAGTTTGATCTTTAGTTTCTCTGCAGGGATAATTATCCCCCTTATCCATGCATAGAAGAAGAGAGGCATTAATGCTCAGCACTTTAATAGCACAATAACAGTGAGTGGTATATTGGATTTGTTCAATGCGAGGCCATATCACACTCAGTTTAATAATGTTACAAGACACTGACTTGAATAATTGCTTACTTTGGATTTTAGTTCAAATATCACAGATTACTCCTCTGACCCTCTGCGTTTCAGTAGCAAGGATATGTTACGAAATAATGTAAACACCTCACACAAACATCTGGCAAAATTTACAATATAACATTGAAGGTAAAGGACTGTCAGGGCTTAAAGAAAAAATGACTTTCTTTTGTGGCAATTTATTATTATTCCATTAAAGTAGTGGCACTAATTAGATCAATCCTCCACCCACACAGCACTGGGATCAGCTGCTCAT
Source organism: Acanthurus tractus (assembly GCA_029783725.1). NCBI lineage: Eukaryota > Metazoa > Chordata > Actinopteri > Acanthuriformes > Acanthuridae > Acanthurus > Acanthurus tractus. The sequence continues at coordinate 19,284,865 of JAQNCA010000001.1, read as the reverse complement.
TTTGCTGTTACAATGCTTGGAAATGTGTACATTCAATCATATGATTATTACTGAGATCAAAATTGAAGGCAGTGTTTTAGCAGATTACATTATATTAAAGGTGTTTCTTTAGTTCAGTACAACACCACCTCGCTTAGTTTATGTTTATGAACCATCTCCCAGACAAAAAAATCACAACAAAACAAAAAAGCTTGTTAAGTGATAGTTTGTGTAGAATGAAAATAATAGTAATATCTAAATAAACTGGATCACAACAACTATAAAGCCTAAATGTTCACATGCAGTAAACTAGCTGAGCAATCTACAAGCTAGCTTTGAGCTAGATGCAAGCTTGTTATGGATGGATGGATACTATTGACTTGTGTTTCTGAAAACCTGTGAGACTGGAACAAGGACCAGAAAAACATAGCTATTCATATAAAGTGCTTGCTAAAAGGTTTACCTTACCTTTGACCATTTGTTTGTATATTTGTTTGACTCAGTCACCACCTCTCTGCTGAGGGAAGAAAAAGTGATCAAGTCACTTGAAGAGAAAAAGAAATGCAGGTGATTCACCAGTTAATCATGTAGTCTGTTAGACTCCCTTTTTAGCAGACAGTAAACAATAGCAACTCCACAAAGTTTTTTTGGGGGGGTGGGTTAGTATTTTTATGATTTCAGGAGCTGTGTAATGGAGCACACTTCTAAAAAGGTAATCTCCTTGAACTATGGAGAAAATGTCCCTGGAGCAAAGCTGCTCACGATCCATCTGCCCGCTGCTTCCAAAAGGATTCACTCAAAGTCGACCGCAAATGAATACAAGGACTGAAATATCGTACCATTAAGTTTTTTTGTCAAATGTCATAGCAATGAAAAGTCCGTAGGACACTGCAAATAGATTATGAATGAGTGGAAAAACCAAAAAAGTCCTGAAGGCAAATAAGATTTAGCTGAATATAAAGGTCAGGGCGCTACAGGAGAGATACAGGGAGGCATGTGGACAGGGATGACTTGATTATCCTGGATGGGAGCACAAAGAGACATGTCCTTTTGCAACAGGGTTAGAAGAAATATCATCTTCTAATAACAAGAGCAAAAGAGCCAGCTAAAAATGTTTGAAAGCCATGTAAGTCAGTGAATTCCAAAAAGAAAGTCCTGAATGTTTATGCTGTAAACCACATGCATAAGAGAACTAAACAAATGCTCCTGTCTTTTAGAAACAATTCCAGAAAATTAAATATTTGCAGGTGGTAATATTCCAAATCATTTCTCAAATAACAACTGACATTTTCCATTAACGTAGGATAAATATTTTGACTGATTTTCTTCTCTAAATTATTGATAAATGTTTGAGGAGTCAGTCCATTATACACTGTTTCTGTATCCAGTCAGTTTCAGAAGAAAGAGGTGAGTCAGGGAACCGGCGACTCATCACTATTTGTATAACTCATTGCAGTGAAACACAGGAGCTTAGTGGCAGCTAAAAGCCTGCTGTACGGCCGTGTGACACCAGTGTGGATGTGTTCATGTGTGCATCGTGCGTACATGTCAAGAAACACCTTTTAAAGAAAATGGTGAAAATAGGAAATTGTACTCTAAATGTCATTCATTCAGCTCGGATGTCAGGGTGACCTTCAACAGAATCGGCTCTTCCCATTGTGATTGTGGATGAGTGGACTCTGTGAAATATCAAATTTGATAAGAAATAAGTGTGAAAGTAAATGTGTGATGGTGGCCACTGTATGGTCAGTATTAGTTTAGATTTGACTCCATGTTATCTACATGCATGGGATGGACACTATTATGTATTGTGTGCTGTTCTTTAGTCCTGTTGGTTGAAAACCTTAGTGTATACAGTGATAATCACTGCATAGTAGTTCTTTAAAAAAAAAGTGATTGGGTGGCATGTTTAAACTTGAGCGTTGCTTAGAATCAGAGCATCAACTAAGCAAAGTGCAAGGATACTAAAGTGTAAATCAGTTACAGTATTAAATACTAAAACACTGAACACTGAGCATGTAAAGCTTTAGAAGTCTCTGCATTGTGTCATACTTTGTGTCAAATGTTTTGAAGCTGGTGGTTAAAAAATAGAAAAAAAGAAAATAGAAACACACAAGTAAAGTGTAAAGGATTGATTGCACACTTAATCTTTTCATGTCAGCTGCAAAAGTTCACCTGTCCAGAGTTCTCCTTAAAGTTAAATTTGCTTAAATTTAGTGTTACCCTTCTGCTTCTTAAAATGTGGCTATTTTTTTCTTAATATCCTGCATGATTTTGAACATTTATAGTTAGAATACAAAGAATATATACTAATTGGAGTTATATGTGACCTGTAACCAAAACAGCCATTAAGTTTTGTGCTTCTGTCTTTAATTACAGCCACAGGGAAGAAGCTTAAACAAAGCTTTTCTTTTTCCTGAACCATCCGTGGCTGCTTGACAGGCGGTTGAGGCTGAAACTGATAACAGTCTCATTGACTTCTGCAGCCTGTGATAGACTTCCTTAAAACTGACATACCTGAGCAAGATGACCCTTTTTGTCTGAAAAGACTAAAAGAGCCAACAGAACCACTGTAAGAAAATGTTAAACAACAAAGAGCTACCGATGCTAGTGCTTGAGCTAAAAGCTGCAGATCATAGTGGCTGCATAACTTGGTGGCTAAAGTCAGGAATTATATTCAGTTGATGTATATACTTGAAATTTTGGAGAAATTTTGTTGATTTAAAGAAGTGACCCTGCTAAATTCAACAAATTACCGCGAGATAAGCCCAAGAAAAGGAGACTCACCCAACCATTTATCGTAAGTGTGTTGGAATTGTAAAGGCCTTGATATTCCTGTCCTGCACAGCAAGGTACTCCAGCACTTGGCTGCACAGATAATTTATGTACAGGAAACCTACCTTAAATTTTCTGATCAGACCAGATCAAGAGATAGTAAACCATTCATCATTTCAGGGTAAATGGAGAGGAATGTCTATTAAATTGTGCAAGTCAATGCCTTTTGAATGTTAAAAGTGATTGCAGATCCAGATGGGATTATTGTCAGTGGTAAATTATATAAAAGTGTCCCTGTGCTTCTTGCTAATATATACGACCCAAACTGGTATAATGATGGTGGCAATTTTTTTAATAACTTTGTTTTCCACTCTCTGAAAGATATCCCCACATGGCCTTACTCTATTTCAAGTGTTGGCTAGATCCTGAACTGAACCCCTCCTCTGCTTGAAACTGTATATCTTTGAGGTCTGTTAAGGTGATCCCATCTATTAAAGAACAGTTTGTAGTATCTGACTCATGGAATTTTTCCAGTCCCTCTGGACAAGAATGTTCTCTTTTTTTTTCTTAAATGTCCGTCACACTTAAACTCATATAGATTATCCTTCAGTAGCTGATAGAATTCTCCCATTTGTAAAGTCAATTTCCCATAATGCATTAGTTATAACTGACCATGCTTCAATTACTGTGAATATACATTTTAAAGGATCTGAAAATCACTCTGCTTCCTGGCATTTAAATATTCATTCACTCTCAAAGTAGGACTTTGTGGAATGTCAAAGCAGACAGTTTATTCTTGGTGTAAATAAGACCCCAGATATGTCAGTGTTGGCGTTATAAAGGGGCCCTGAAGGCATCTATCAAAGGTCAAATAATTTCCTGTGGTAGTTATGAGAGCAAAGTTAAGAGCTCTTATATTTATCACCATCTGAGATGTTTCTTGACCAAGACATGAAACCCTATTAGGTCGAGGACTGTTGTTGCAATGCTGAATCTGACTCCAACCTTCCTGAAAAAATGAGCAAGAGAAAATATTTCTCTTTGTTAATACATATAAATCATACATGAATACCAGATGACAAAGACAACATGAAGCAAACTAGTGTGCAAGTCTCTGTGTTTGTGTGCCTGTTTGGTTTGTCACAAGTTTTTTGGCATGGTGTGTCCAACATTTAACATCACTCAAAACAAGTCCATTAGGATGAAAAAGGCTAATTATCACAACAATTTGTCCCATACAGTTTGCAGGAGCCTTTGTGTTCACCATGACAACAGGCTTTATACCCCTGAATATTACTAAACCATCTGTAGAAGGGTTGTTTAACTCACATCAAATAACAGTAATAGTCTGCTAATGGAGTTATGGCCCGCTGTGCCATCACGCCACAGTCCTGCATGCCTCAAGGGAAAAAAAGAGAGAAATCTGCTCGATTGTTCCAAGTTATAAATCTCATGGCCAAAATATTACATTTTTGTTTTTCATTTGTTTACCTAACTGTGTCTCTACATGTGTTTGTTTGAATTTGATCAGTGTGACTAGAGAGAGAAAAAAAAAACAACCTCTGAGGGCTTGTGCTGAATGGATGCCTTTGAGCGAGCATGTTTGTTTGTCTTTATATTGGTAATAACAAGCTCTCCTCTCTTCATGATTGGGCCACGAGGAATGTGACCTCATCTCTGGGAAAAATAATTAGGACGGCCGTCCGGAGCGTACTGAGAAATCCCCTCCCTCTCAGCCAGAAGCAACACAGCACAAAGACAGTCTACTGTTTTTGATACGAGCCCAACCTTGAAATGTATCTATGTGCTTTTGCTAAATAATCTTAATATGAGCATTAAATAGAACTAAGTTTACATCCTGTAAAAGGTCGGTCGCAATCACAGCACGTTAAGCCTGAAGAAGAGCAGTTTTCTGACTGCATACAAGGGCTGATTACAAGTCAGAAATAAAATACTACATGTCAGGTTTAGTCTCTTTTTTTGTTCACTGAATGTGCCTCATTGTTGAAGCATATTAGTGTCAAGTCATAAATAAATAGTGCCAGCTGCTGAATGACTGCTATGAAGCATGAAACTAGGGTCAAAGAGAGGGAGAACATTTGTATTTGATCATCTACAAAACAAAAGAATGCCTCGAATTCAAAATATATGAGCTTTCACTGCAGACAGCTGCATGAAATTTTCATTATTAACCTGCAGATATCATTACCGGATAGTAATGAAATATATGCTGATGTTGTTTTTTTTTTCATATGGTGTCATTATGTCACATAATTACTGCCTATTTAAAGCATTACATATTCATAGAAAATAAAAAACAAAAAAACAAAGTGCATGCCCCTGATGAAAACAGCATGTGCCATTACACTGCAGAGACAAAGGAGCCATTTTTTCCGACAGACTCATTCAGCTCTGCTGTAACAAAGAACATTTTAGGGAATCAATTTTTAACACTGTCACCACCCTGTGTGACAGCTGAGCACAGTGCTGCACCACCATCTGTATGAAGGCTGATTGATAAGTATGTGGCCTAAGGTGGAAGAAGATGAACATTGCAGCTTTCTCTACACGAATGGGAAGTTAAACTCTTTGGGCTGTTATTCATCAAGACAAATTTTTAAAATCTTTCGGTTCTATTCTTAAAAAAAAAAAAAGTAAGCAATTTCTTAAAAATGGACAAAATCACCCTTTATATAGTAATCAATGCCTCAGTCTTATGAACCAAAGAGGTCCATAAGAACTTGAAGGTAACACAGGGGGGCGGGGGAGGGGCCTTTCCTCAAGCATGGTAGTCGGATGCTCAGACTGTAAAAATTCAAATACAAGAAGCAGAAAAATCACAATAACTTAACTTCAAACTTTCTGCATAATCATTCAAAGACTTTAAGTGCATGTGCATGCAACCAGACCAACTCATCTCCAACTCTAAGCCACAAATTTATTTATGATGCTTTGTAATTGTTGTTTATGTTGTATCATTCACTGCCATTTTGCAGACCTGTCTGATTTCTTTTTCCTAATGTTCTGTATTTTTCCAAGTATTGTATGTATCTCTTTCTTTTCTCAGTTCTGCGGTTCTATTGAGATAAATGCTTTGCAACCATGAAACGCACATTTGATGTTGCCTGCTTTCATCTTTCATCCATTTCTTCATGAGATGTACACAGTTCTCTGTCATTTTTTGCACACAAGCCAAATGAATCCTAATGGTCATTTGGAGGCTGCGTTAGTCTTTTAATTAGCTGGAAAGCCTTTTGCCAAACTACTCACATCCTTTACATCCTTCAATCTCTACATGTGAGTTGTTAGAGGAGCCTGTTGTAAACGGTGTAATTGCCAGGCCCTCAAAGCTCTCCTCTGTGAGGCTGCTGCACTGATAGGCTTTGTGCTCAGAACATGGTGAGAGTACTGTAAATGTGTGTGTGCACACGAGTGTGTGTATAAGCAGCCAGTTTGCATGTGCATCTGCGTCCACGCGTGTATCTGTATTAACACACCACTATTGTACTGACACACCATCATTTCCATTATATGAACCAAGAAAATCATCAAATTGAAGTTTCAATACACTGCGGTGACTCGGGTTATAATCACTTTAATGTTAAAGGGTTTTTATGACCTTATAAATGATTTTGTCAGGTGCTTGGACGGATCTGGCTGTGTGTGTGGATTTGTGTATGACAAGTGTTTGTGCCCCTGTGTTTTCTCTCCCTGGATGGCCACTGATTGTTCACCCCAGTGACTGCTAACTTTTTTTTGTGTGTGCACCCAAAGTTGCACAACTGTATTAGTGTGTCTGTGTGCTTCTCTCTGTGGATGTGTAAATGTACTGTAGCATCTGATCGTTGTAGACTGAGTTGTGCAGTGTGTGTCGGCGCTCAGGTGCAGCTGCTCATGTCTCCTGTTGCTGTGATCTCTGAGCTGAGAGGCATTATTAGCAGCCTGCAGCTCTTGTAGCCTTTTCCACCCTAATTACATACCCATCATTAAAATGCTAATTCATACTGTTAAAGGGGCAATTAAAAGGGTAATTAAAAAGGCTTTGTTCCACCAGTCTACCTGCGTGAACAGTCTGACCGTTGCTGGTCCTTTTTTTGATCTTTACTATTTCCATAATGCCCGAGGTCTAATCCCCTTATCCAGGTTCAACTGGGTGTGACTGGCTACTGGTGGAGGCTGACAAAAAAAAAAAAAAAAAGATCTGAGCACAGTGAAATAAAAAGAATTACCTAATAGCACACTATCATGCAATCAGTCACCTATTTTCAAGCAATACTTTAAGTAACCTTTCCTCTGCTCACAGAGCTGAAGGGAAGGATGACATGCACCCTTGAATTTATCTTCTTCTTGTCTTTTTTTATTTTTTCTGCATAAATAGCAAACAAAGTCCTCTCTTCAAATAATTAGTTCGATGACACTGTAATCTACTTCAGACTGAAAATAAACCGCATACATTAAATTAATCACACCTCTTAAACTAACTAAAAGCAGCAGAACAAAGATCAAGTAGAACATTATCTTTTGCTTATGAATTCTATTAAAGCAAGCAACTGATATTTATTTTGTATTTATTTTGTGTTCATCATAAAACTTGAATAAGTCAAGTCTGACTGTGACACACAGTGATATAAATAATACTATTTCTGTTTTGTACATAATGAAATCAGACAGTTTGCTTTGTACTCATATGGGATTTTCCTGAGCCCACATTACACTCTGTATGTTTTCATGTGATATCAAACACAATGGACCCTAGTGAATAAGTAGTTTGGTGTTTATCTATTATATAGCAGTTCACTGCAGATACAGCCAGTGTTAATGAAAGTTAGCACAGATGGAACCCTCTAAAAATGAGAAATGATGGATTCGCTCCAGCTTGCTGAAGCTGTGGGCCCTATTTGGTTTCAGGGCCGGTGAAGTGTCAGTGGTTTAATTTTATAGTGTGTAGTTTTTCCTGATTTCCCCCTGGAACGGAGCACTGCTGGAGAATGCGGAACATCTGCCGCCACTCAGAAAGCGATACATATAAAAACCATCATTCCTATCAGTGCTAGTTGCAGCCGAGTCAAGGAAGAGAGCCAAGCTCACATTAGAATAGCTGCCTTTTTTTCCCCCTGTCTCATGTTGGCTCCTGGGGATTGGCACTCAGAAACCTATTAAATTATCCTGTGTTAAAGCATTTGTAGCATTTCAAATATGAGCCCCGAGGCAACGCTGGCTAAAGGTACAGTATCAAACACTGTGAAGAAAGCCTGCAAACTCTTCGGCATGATGCTATTATTGAACTCAAGATAAAGTAATACTATTACCTGACATTAATGTTTTATAGAGCAGTAAAGCAGGACTCCATAGTTGTGGAAGCTTAAAAATGCTAAATTTTTTATTTCATGGTAATTTCATTGCCAAATTTACCCTTTTTAAGATCATAAACAGGAAATTATTTGAAGAAAAAAATGGAAAAGCATTAATCTTGAGCCCTGATTTGGGTATATAAGAATATTGTTCTCTTCTTTTCTCTGACAGAGATTTTAAATATTTGACATAACTAAAGATGATGATTACACTAAAATCAAAGGCTAACTTAAACCAACTGTTTAGGAAGAAGCTCAGATTTGCATTCCGTCTGCTGTATTTTGTTAAATCAGGATCTTGTTGATGAAATGGCGTTGAGTTTGTTGCCTCTTGCAGATATTAAAGGTCAGTCATATTGGTAACATTAGCTGCAGTTGCTTGAAAACATATTCAGTGTGAAGGTTTTTTTGATGCAGTGATGAAAAGCATAACAAACATAATCTGTATGGCATTATGTTCTCTCCTAAATGTAATTTGCCAATGCAATACACTTGCATTTGACTGTAATTTGTAGGAGATAACGGTGCAGAGAGACATAGTGTTTCATAACCATGTACAGTCTTTGACAAAATGAACTTGAGGACGCAATTTTATAAAAGCACAATTCAAAAATAAGATAACTGCTTCCATTTTGATTCCGTAAACAACTTTAATCATTTCTTTTCTGTTGTTGTGCAGCTTTATTGCATCATGATTGTATTGCTTGATAGTTCTGCCTGCTTCTCTATTGGTTACTTATCTGGTGTGTGTGTGTTTTTCACTGAGGGTATGTAGTTCTGCTCAGGAGTGGAATTGAAGTCATTTAGTCTGTCATGTCTCCTTTCACTTCTGGCAAATCAGACAGAGGAGCCTGCAAGTCATTAGATGAGAATGAAGCGATAGACTGTGAAATGTAATGTATACAGAGAGAGGAAAGCAAACAATTACCTTCTCAGAATGAAAATGAAGGTTAGCATGGCTGTATGGAACAACATTTTGAGCAGCAGAAGAAGGAATCCTTATTTCTAACCAGACTGCATTAATCACTCGACATGTTGTCTAAATAATCTAAATAATCTAAATAAAATAAAATAAAAACTGTGATCATGTGAAGGCTTTAAGGTCTTGACCCTTGACAGAAGAAAATCTTCACCATCCAGAAAACCGATCCAACCCACAGACTGATCAATATCAGGTTCAAGTCATACCTACAAACAAAAACACTCCAATTTCTCCAAGATGGCTGGTTGTGTTTGGTTAAGTCAAGACCAGTCCCTCCAAAAAAACTAAATAGGTCATATTTACTAAAACACAGTATATTCTGACCTTTTTAAAAGTAACTATCTTCATCATTTCTATATTTCTATATCAAAAATACTTATATGTGAAAATAGTTACTCAGTGATGAACAACAGAGATTTATTACGCATACCTAAAGTTTCCTCAGCCATTTGTTTAACCATCTTTAAGCTCATTTTTGATTATCAGCTAAATTATTCTGGCAGCTCTTTAGTTTTTTAGTCCATTCACTTGTAATACTATCGTGAATATTGATAAACACATACATTTGTTGTGATTACATTACTAAGGATTAAACACTAGCAAGGCATCAACCTTAAACACACACTCTTCCTCTATCACTCTCTTTATTTCTCTCGGCCTCCTCTGTCAACATCCTCCTCGGTCTCTATGTGTCTTGCATGGCTAGGTAGTTGAGAACAGTTCTGTTACCTGCTTGTCCCTGCCAGCGCTGCTTCCTATTAGCATTTAGCAGCTAAAGAGCCAGATGTTTCCCTCAGAAGTAAGCTGAGACCAAAACCAGAACAGAGCAAAAGAGAATAAACATGGGCCTCACATCCAAAAGGGGTTCAAAAAATGACTCATATTTTGCATCTGTTGGACTATTGAAGAGGCAACAGTTGGCTAAGAAATTCATCACTTGACAAGCATGAGCAAAATTAAAAATTAAGGCCTAGCAGGCAAAGCTCTGGGCAGTGTAGAAAGTGTGCTGCCAAAGACAGACCAAAGACCCAAATCCCATCTACAACTACTGCATACAATATATCCCTAAATTATAAGACAAACTGGCTTAGATTGCCGAATAAGAAAAAAGTAGAATATAAACTGCATTATTTTTTATGTAGTTTTAATAGCTAAAGGTAGCCTTATGCAGGCATGTGATGTATTTTAAAAACAAACAAACAAACAAATACAAAATAAACAATCAATGTGTTCCTTTTTGCCAAGACAGCTGCTGCCTCTGGTCCATGTTTGAACTCTCTTCGGCAGACCTCATCTCTTGCTCTCTTCTTTACTGTCAGTTCTGTACTCTTTTCCCTGTCAATGATGAATTTGTCTGCTTGCCTGATTTTTGATAATTATTATTTTCTGTGTGTATTCTTCGTGTCCGTTGTTTTTCTTGTTTGATAGCTGGACCTCAAGCTGGACTCATGCTTGGCCAAACACTGTGCCCCATAGAATCATGGGATATTTGAGACAAGATTGGTTGCCATACATGACGATGCCTACCCTCTTCTCTGGCTCGTGGTTCTTGACAAATGTAATCTGTCCCCACTCAAAAAAAAAAAGGGGGGGGGGGCACTATTGGAGGTCCAGAGATGTGTTCACAAATTTCAAATTGGTCATGGTAGAGATTGGGAGAGGAAAAGACAAAACAAATAGACAGCTGGTTCCAATTATGGTTTTACTAGGCGCTGATGGGCCAGTAATTACAGGATTAGAGACGTGTAACTGCACACAGCTTTGGGTGCTGCTCTCCAAGTTTGGAGAGGCAGAGAGACTGGTGCAGACTGACGCCAGAGCGGCTCAAACAGTGATGTTTGCACATTAGCAAAGACCCTGTACGTCACAAACTGTCACCACCGGCAAAAGATGTGCTGGGGCTTCCATTGTGTTGTGTAAGGGTTTGTGTGGGTTCATTCCATGCTAAGAAAAGATCATCTTGGGTCTTCAAGCTTTGCCCCTTTATGGCAAATGGAGTTAAAACTTTGAAACTGCTTTCAGTGCACCTTCAATGTTTTCAAGACAGAAAGTATTAATTTGTAGCTGATAGGAACAGAGCAGAATAGGTTTTCTGGTAAGAATTTAATAGGTGAACTATATTCAGGTTGTTTCCAAAGACTGAACACTACAGAGAGAAAACACTCTGAAGCTAAATATTTGGCATTAACTTCAGGACATTTCTGCTTTATTTGATACTAGAGAGAAGAGTCAACACACAGCAAAGAGCTCAGGCTGCATTCATAACCAGGTTGCTATGGTAAGGACAGTATGTGCTCTGTGCCAGGTGAGCACAGGGACAAGTAAGCAGAATCAGAGCTGTGGTGACAGAGAGGGCATCATAATGCAGTTTGGGAGTCTTAAACCTGACACAAGTTTTTCCCCGAGGTCCTAATGGATAAGAAGGATGGCAGGAGCTGTGGACACGATTGCCTGAGGTGTCTTAATAAATTGTCGACCGAGGAGACTGTGATGTCTGCAGAGTCCTTCTGTCTAATGTGGACTGAAGAGACACCGGCCTGTGTTAGCTGCAGAGGTTCTGGACCTGTGTGACTGCTCAGTGTAATTTTAAGTCAACAAAGGTGATGCGAGCTATGAGCAGAGGGCCCTCTTGCTATTAAGTTTCATTGTTATTTCTTAATGTTGGTGTGCAGTTATTAACTGCTTTGAATGATTTTAAAAACAGGCACTTACAGTCACTTACCAAATTATTGACCAAAAATTAATTATTTGTGTCGTTTTTACTGATTAAAATAGACTTTGTTGGTTTTAACCGTGTTAGTGTGATTGGACAATTTCCTTGTCCACATTGATTGGATACTGAAAGCCCATGGTTTTTGAATTAGAAGTTGGACCCAATTAAAAACAAAACAACAAAAAAGTCACTGTGGGCGATGGTAGGCCTTTCTCTCTTTCTCAAGCTTTTTTAAGTCAAAGGGATAAAATGACGTACTGACAAAAAAGAGAATTATCCTATTCAATAATGAAAACCTCTGGCCCTCCGTCAGTGTGTCAGACTGACCAGCACTTAGTGTAGCAGGAACAGCGTGGTACTTAGAGCTAACCAGCCATGAGATGTTGCTGCCAGACTCTCTGTGTCCGTGCTGGAAACACAGAGCGTCTGCTGGAGGTTTGACAAGTGTAGAAGTCCATTCATGGACCTTTGTCAAAGTTTCTGCTTGGAGCCTTTGTTGTATCATTCTAAGTGGCTCAGAGAGACTCTCCTATGTGTGTGTGTATGTGTGTGTGTGCGTGTGTGCGTATAAGTAGCAAGGAATGCAGTGAGATAGTGCACTGAAACTGAAACATACCAAGTATTGTGTTAGCAGAATTCAAGTTGGGCTGATTCTCAATCAGCATGTTGAAAATTAGTGCTGTTTCACAGAATTCCACTTAATTGCGGGGGCTGGGGGAGGTGGGCCGGCCACCTCTGATAAGAGGGAGTTCATGCTTTTTTAAATACAAATTTCATGACATAAATAAGTCCCAGATGGTTAATTATTTGTCAGTGCTGACCTTACAGGGATGATTTATAACAACAGATGGTGTAATGAGCCATTTTCAACCCATGAAATGCTGATTTTTATAATTATATCAATATTAACACTGGCATCGATGTAATTTATCAGAATACAGATATCATATTTTGTTGCTTCAAAAGCACATTTTAGAGAGAAGTGCCCCTTAAAAAAACTTCAAACTGTGACTGTGACAATGTTAGCAAAATGCAAGAAAGACTCTCTGGCTCTGCTTATCACACAGAAATGCTAAAAGGTATCTTTTTTGTCTGTAATAACAGCCAAAGGGGATTGGAAAAGCAACGTCAATATCTAGCGAGCTGAAAATGTGTTGGATTTTATTGCATGTGCTTGTATGAAGTGTGTATGTGCCTAATGAGGAAATACATGTTTATGAAATCCATTTCTTGGATGCTAAATAACAACGTTCGATAATGTAAACAAAGTAAAAAAAACCAACACTTTTTTCTCCAAATTATTAAGCCCAGAATATTTCTTTTGCATATCAAAAGTGGGCCAACAGCTAAAAATCTCTTGTTTGTGGACATATTAACATGTTCTTTCATGGTCTTTTGTTTGCATGTATCCACACGTGTGGTGCAGTCTGCCTCCCTGCTCACACAGGCACACAGACACTGACAGTGAGGGCACAAGCTGATCTTGAACCTTCTCAAGGCCCCAGGCTGAGCCCTGTGGCCCCTGGGACCATGCTCCATGTTGTCCTTATGGATCATGTCAGGGAGAGTCCTGCTGTGTGCCGCAGCTCAGCCTCCCTCTGAAGGAAGAGCTGCTGGGGAGCATATGTTGGACGTGACACTTGGTTGCATTGACACACATGCATGGCCATGCATTTATACAAAAAGCTATCCCTCCTACCTACAAACATACACACACATGCACACACACACTCTCTAAACCACCTGAAAATAACCACCTACACACATTCTTTCATTGAGCACACCACTTTCAATACACAGTTACCAACCTATACATGCACACGCATTCACACTCACACACTAATCTTCCGTTTAACAAGTTGCTGTTTCCCCCGCAGCACATATTCTACCAACCCCCTCCAAAGCACAGGCATTAAAACCATAGCAACCGGCTGGACTGCAGCCAGTATAACATGTTTTAAATCTGATGGATTCAAAGTGCTGGCCACAATCTAATTAAAGCTAACGTGTTTATATTTGTGTGGTGTGCTGCTGATTGCAGTCTCAGTGGACTGGAGCAGGGCTAACGCCGACATGGTGAGGCCGGTGTTTTGGCCAGTCAGACGCTCCCTGTAATTGAGGCAACTGAGTTAGCTCGCTCTGATTGGCTGGCTTTTGGTCCTCCTTGTAAAACAGACACTGTGTAAATATAAACCACCACCTGGCATGTTTTTTGATCCAGTCCTTGATGTGCATATGTTGGAGCCGACATGGAGTCACTTTATTCAGGGGTGCTGTGTCCACCATGCATGGATGTGGCATGACAGCCAGACTGAAGCCTTGCAGCAAATCTCTGCTGTCCTTTATTGACTTCTGCACATATTCACTATTGTTTGACTGTTTTTTTCCCTGTGTATTCTTGTGTTTATGTGACAATAAAGTGTTTGGATCCGTGTTACAGTGAATAAAGTACAAACATTTTTAATATTTACAAGAACAAAATGGAAAATTGGACTGTCAGGGGATCTCTTTATTACACTCAAAATTTTCAGTTTCACTAGAACCTGTGCAGAAAGTACACTAGTTATTTCTCTGTGATAGATTTTTATTTGGTCTAATTTGTTGTTACTTGTTTTAAGATTGCATTGAGTATATAAACCATAAAGATCTTGATTTGATAGCTTGTGCATTTGCTTTCAAAGTGAGTGAAATAAACATTTTTAATGACACATATTTTTCTCAAATGACTCTTTGCAGGATAAAAAGAGAGGAAGTAATGTATCCATTTGTGACAATGTAAATATGTTTAAATATGTTTCAATTACATTACTGTTCACAAAACCAGCTTAAGCTTAAGTACAGATATAATGTTATAGCCAACAGCAAAATATTGCTAAAAACATTGTCAACATAAACTGTTACTGTTATTATGCTGCCATCTAACAATACAGACATATCTGCTGCTGTACCACCACACTACAGAACAACTTCTCTTCTTCAGAGTAAGAGACATCTCAACCATCCTTTGTACTCTGTCAATAAAACATCTTGAAATATCAGAATTTGACCTGTTGGCATGCATTAACTGAAAATGAAATAGCCTTCTCACTGATGGTCTTGTTTGCTAATGTAGGTCGTGAGGATGCATCACTGTTGAATTGAGTCCATTCAATAACCAGGATTAAAGTTTGATGTTTTTTTTCTGTTAAACTAAAGATGAAAACACTGATTCATTAAGTTGTTTGTGTATATTTTTCAAACCACAATAATGTTTTTCCCCTCACTGATTCACATTTTAGAAAAATGCACATCACCTTAAGAGACGTATATCATTTCCACAGTGTAAACACGATAACTCTTGCTGTGACACTCTGAGATTTTCATATCATGATGAAGAGAGTCTATCTGCAGCAGTGTGCAGTATTGGATAGAGTCACACACTCCTCTCAGCCTTGTAAAGTACAGAGTGCCCGGCTCTCGCAAGGTAACCATCTTTCTTGGCTGATCGTCTCATTCACTTGTAAAACATAGCTATACTTTATAGGCTTGTTACTGCCACGGGGTTACTCTTTTATTTATTAGGCTGTCCATAGTGAATGGATGTGTTTCTGTCTGTGATGTGAACCCCTTGAAGTGAGCCTGATTCCTGTGTTGCTTCTATCAGCATTGGACAGGAATGCTAATGCTATCAGACAATCAGTCCCCTGCCTGTGGGGGGATAAGACTTGTGAGTGTGTGTGTGTGTGTGTGTTTCTGTGTGCTTACAAGAGAGATGTGATTAAGACACCAACTCTGGCATGTAAAATGTTCCCTTATGCGTCCTTTCCTGTTAAATAATCCCATAACAGATACAAGAAAAAAGCGGCAAAGGTTTTTTTTTTTATTATGACCCAGAACAGCATGATATTCCTTATCTGTTCAAATTGTTTCACTGATTGAGCGGTCTCAATATTACATTTTAGCTACATCTTTCAGATGGCCTTTTGAAGGGGTTGGGGTTGGGTCGCTGACTGCCACATAAGGTGACTTGATGCATCTTGGGCCACTGAGCCTGAGCGCATTGAACTCTGAGATAAATGATAAAAGGGAGCTAATCTTCAATGGCATGCCATCATGGCTCATTTCCATAGCAGCCTCTCTCATTGTACCAGGATCAAATCTGGGCTGGCACAGAGCAGTTGTTTCCATTTGATATGCCCCTCTGCACCGTAATGGCTGCCCTGCAATAAGGATATACTTTTTGATTGTCAGTGAATATCCTGCAGCTATTCAACGCTTTTCCTCTCTGACGGTGAGCGCCGAGCCCATTCTGCTTCTTGCAGCAGAGTTCATCTCGATTTGGACAGGGAGACGGAGGATGGAGAAGAGACGAAAAGAGATTTTAGTGCACTCTCTGTTCTCTGCGATAATGAATGCTTTGTCAGGGAGAATCCATCAACGGTCACTGTGGGGGGAGGAAATGTCAGGGAAAGTTATGGTTTGTTGGCTTTTAACCCACGTGGCCCAGCCCCACAAAGTAATTGAAGTACAGAAAATGTCATGTTGTTGCACTTCATCTATTTGTATAGCTGTCTCACAGGATAAATAGAAATATTGCTGTGGCAACATGACGAACAACAAGCCTAGTGTCTGTTTAGATCTGCAAAGTGTGGGTGGAAGCTTGATGTACCGTACAATACACCACATCGCACATCCCCAACGTTGCAAAAAGAGAATCTCTATCAGTTCTTGTTCTTCCACTATTTGTGTGCTTTTTATGCTCTTGTGCCTCTTTCAGAAATAGTTTCTTTTCTTTTGTCAATTTGATATTGTGGAGCCCTGAGTCAAAAATCAGGGCTTGATGATTGCAGCCTTGTCGAAAGCAGTCGGGTATCTGTGTGATATGGACAGGAAAGGGATGAGTGGTTCACAAGGCATGAAAGAGGGAGATCTGTGTGTGCAGTGCACACACACCCTTTCTAAGGTGTTTCTCCGTGACAAAGGACAGACTTGATGCTAAAACAGATTTTTCTTGCTGTGAGTGTGACAATGATTGGCTCCTCACTCAATCTCAGAAAATATTCCATTGCGGGTACTCTATCTCTCAGCTGTAAAAATTTAACACTATTTGACTGAACAGTTTTATATAGCATCACTTATCATACCTAAGATATATATAATCCACTCTCTAAAAATCTGACCAAGCATTTGGCTTAAGGAAGGTTGCTAGTGTGCCTTTAAAAGTTATTTTAATTTTACATTGTCAGCAAGCAAGCAGGTGGGCATCTTATTTTAGAACATACTAATTAACAACATGTCTGTTTTTATTTGTTCGTCTTGATGTTAACCCCAAACAGTATGCCCAACCATGTCTAACTAAAAGCCAGTGGAAAATGGGGCAGATACATGGCAGCTGGTTCTAATTGGAGAGAGCCTGTCCGTCTGTGCTGTTTAGTGATCCATGGATGGACACCTTCCTCCACTTAGAGGTAGCTGGACTTGAATGACACCTCTACGTTAGTGAATGGTGCACAACCTCTAACTGATCAGCCCCTTAAACTGTTGAAGCATGGCTCCTCGTGTAGCTCCTTGTGTTGGCCCAACTAGGCTCCCTGAATCCAGGCTGTCTGTCTGTTGCTGAAGGGGCCGACATTCTTTATGTGAGTAATGGGAGAATGTGTGAGGCTTTATCTTCCATCCATCCAGCGTATTGTTTGACTACTCTGCCCTGACAATTTAAACACTCTGAGTCAGAGTTCACCCAGGTCATGTGTGGTATTTATTGACCCAGATAACAGGGCAGAAGAAAATACGGGAGGAATATTTTTGCTGTGTGTTTTAATATGAGGAAAACTGAGAAAAACATTGCAGTCTGCAAACAACTGTTTTTTTTTGGTTGTTTTTTTTTTCTCTCCCCCCTTGGAAGCAGCCTGTCACAGACATCACATGATCACAGCACTGAGCAGCTGATGTGTTTTGATTCTGGCAGTGTATGTTGAGCAGCACACAGTGATTTGATTCAAATGTTATGATTGGAGGGATGGAAAAAAAATCTGCAATCTTCAGTAATTGTTCCCTGGAATGAAATTGATTCACACCCAACCGAGCATGAAATAACATTGGCAGATGACACTGCTGTTACTATGCCTGAAACACAACACGATTCTAATAGGAATAATCAGCACCTTCTTGCAGAGCAGAAACACGCAGACACACACACACACACACACACACCCAAACACACACACATCCATACCTTTAGGCATTTAGCTGATGCAAACTGTTTTACCTGGTAAGACTTTTACAGTATGTATAAATCTCCAGATCATAAAGAAAATGTTGACTTTTAAATCTATTTCCTGAACATCAGTCACAGCTCTTCTCACCTAAAGACTAATTAGAACTGTGAGGGCTCATGTAGCTTCATAGTTTTGATTTGACACAGCAGGTGTTCAAAGACAGCTGTTTTCTACTTTCATAGAATAATTGAAATAAATAAATAAATTCTATAGTCTACCAATTTAAGAAATGCAGATGCATTCTATTATTAATATACCACCCTCTGTATCTTCAGACATCAGCAGGCTGGGACTGGGTCGAGTTCTGTCATCTGATTTCCTTTGGGCTCTATGCAGGCACCTCACCTATCTGCCATAGATGTTGTTTGGGTGTAAGGCACCAGTGGTTTTCTTAGTGGTTTTCATCTCACATAGCAGAGCCCTCCTATCCTTAGCCATGCAGAACAGGAAGGTGCTAAGCACACATCCCTGGGTGACACCAATGTTCAGCACTTGGAGATCTGACCCCCAATCCAAATTGTCTTGAGTCTGTCGGAAAGGAAGTTCGATATCCAGTTGCAGAGTAGCATTCAAGCATTGAATGCTAAGCTGTAATCATCAAGCAGCATTTTGATCTTCAAGACATGTGAAGAGTGGAGGGCAGTGGAGAAGGCATCTTCTGTACATCTATTGTTTTCAAAGCAAACTGATAAAGGTCCATGCTGGCTGTGATGTTTATGATGTACTGGAGAACCAGCTTTTCAAAGCTCTTCCTATAAATCAGGGTGAGTGCTACAGGGCAGTAGTCATTTACACTCATCTGTAATTGTAATATGTTAAAAATATCAGTAATAACATCCACTAATTGAGCGACACATGGTTTTGTAAATGACCAGGGATGTTATCAAGCCCACCACCTTTGCTCATGCTCACTCTCAGCAGGGTTCCTCATACATCTGCTGTACATGAGGGCAGTGGCCAATTCTCTGGAGGCCAAGTAGACTTTAGCGCTGACTTTTTGTTCAGGAGATCAAAGCAAACATAAACTGATTTAAGCTCATATGCTAATGTGTCCTCACACATGATTTGGGTGCCTCTGCTTTAATAGTCTGTGATGTTCTGAATCGCTTGCCACATATCTTTGCTGTTGTTTTCTCTCTAGTCTCTGCTGTTGTCCTCACTCTGTCCGTTGATGCTTGATTCATTTTTGCTAAGGCAGTGTTATGTGTGTCCCTGTCACCTGACTAATACGTATGCATATACATATACATATACATATACATATACATATACATATACATATACATATACATATATGTCTACATATTCATATACGTATATGTCTATGTATACAGTTACTAGTTTCTATAATCATTCCTCCTTTCCATGAATGGATGTGAGAAGACCTGTTCCTAAGTAGTTAGAAAGATGAACATTACTTTGAAACAAACTTTGAAAATGTGCACCGATTCTTAACAATTATTACTTAAATAGTGACTAAATCTGTGTTCAAAGTGCATAATAATACCTGCATATACAACCCTTTATATGCATTTTTATGTGCAATCCCAGAGCACTGGAGAATGATGACAGCCCAACTGGACCTCTGGATCTCAGCATCCCCATACTAATCTCATGACAGAGGCATGAAGAGACAGAAGAGAATATTTACAGAAAAGAGACAAAGAGAGAGTGACCGAGCATGAGGCCAGAACAGGAGTAATGTCGGATGAGTTTTCATTCGTCGGCAAGAGTTTCATTAATTAAAGGGCTGAAAGACAGACCCCCAGGTGGGCTTACTGCAGTTTGATGAGTTAGTGCGCTCAAATACTGTGGAGGCCCCAAGTCCAATAAAATATCATTATTAATAACTATGTATTAAAATTATCTTAAGTGAAAACCACACTACTGCTGCATTGTGTTATTGCTTCATATGACGAGTGAGTCAAGTGCCACCCCTAGCACAAACAGGAAGGTTTGTGTTGCAGCACGTCAATGATATTATTCATAGTAGAGTTGCAAGATTCCTAGTAACCTTATAATATATTTGTGAACCCCAACCTGAAAAGCCAATCTCCGGAGCTATGAATTGCCAGACAATGTCTTTTTAGCTGTACTCTTTATAATTATGGTGTTGTTGCACCCAGGCATACAGAAAGTATTCAGACTCCTTTAAATTTTTCATTCTTTGTTTCATTGCTCCTTATCTATTCATTTCCTTTTTCACAACATTGAATTTTCACTCAATATTCGACACTTATATCCGGTTTCTGCAGCGTTCCAGCTGTAAAAATTTTTATACTTCAACTTTTGTGTCTAAGCTTTTTGGTGTAGCTTACAGTTGGTGTCTTTCCAGGGTTCTACATATCATTTTTCCAAGTACAGAAAGAAATAATTCAATATATAATATATGAAATATAGCTCTAATATGTGCACAATGTCACAACATGGCCAAGGAGGATGTTTAATTGGTATGCGCCATTGTAACATCCTTAACTACAGCCAATCAGTGCAGTCACAATGCAAGCCTTTTCTTCTAATTTATATTGCATAATGTACTAGTTATTTATTTGCAGGTGAATGAGTGGTTTAGAACATGGATGGATATATGGATAGTAGGCCTATAGCCTAAAGCACTCACACAAAAGCTATGAGCACAACTCATTCTAATGCACATCATGAATACTTACAGCGTTTCCAGTTTTATCCTTGAATTTCAACTTTTCTGACTTATGGTTATTGCATTTAGAAATTATGCTGCTGAGTTTGGCCTGGGGCAGTGGATACCTACATGGGCTCTGAAAGCACTCCCCTCACTGCTGCACAGTACTGTTCACTCTGTTAGCCCAGTGGCTCTTTGGCGTCTCAGGGCTGATCAGTAAACAGACTGACCTGATTCTGATGCCCTGCCTCCAGCTATTCAGTCCAGAATCATTGAGCACAAAGCTTCTCTCATGAACAGACAGACACTACATGGCCTTGGTATTTAGCTAGCCACTCCTCCTCCATTTTTCTTCTGTTCAGCCAACTGCTGCAGCAAAGATAAATGTTTTTTAGAACAAGAGACAAGTTGGTGTATATTAAGCAGGCAGAGATTACTATGCCACTTCAGTAAAAATCAATAGCCCCAATTGAGTCTGCCTGAGACAAAAAGAATGGTTCAGGCTTTAAAACAAGTAGACCCATATAGAGATATCCATTAGGCTCCATTATGCTGCTCTAACCAACCTAAGGTGACCGCTACTGTGAAGTGAACACTTTGTTTGGAATATTATTTTAACTGCATTTATGCTTTATTCAATTGACCTCCCACAAAGATGTGAGCTGGATTCCATCTGCTGACAAGTTTCATTTGTACTTGCTGCCCAATTCAATGAACCACTGACTGTGAATCTTTGGCAGTGAATATTTCTGTACAAACCTCCTGGCTTACATTTGCGCAAGCAAATGTAAGCCAGGATCTCAATCTTATTGTGCATGAGACTGTAAACATATGTACTCTCCATGTAGCACTAAGCTTTATAAAAAGACAGTTGAAAAAAATCCTTACAAACTTTATCTCAGAGTACATACTTTATAGAGCTATTTAAGTAACAAAAACATTTTATTGTTTACAGAACAGGTATTCACCTAAACGATGAAATGGCTCATTTGTCACTGTCTTCCAAACCAAACAATGTGACCTTTTCAAAATCTTTTTCTCTGTTTTGCCTGCTTGGTGGTGACTAGTCAATAGAGGGCGCTACAGCATCGCTCCGCCACTCCTCACATGAAGAAGAATCACTTAGGCCTTCAATAAAATTAGTTAAAACGTATATATTTTTTAAAGAACATGATCATTATTTATAAGTGAGTCAAATGAATCACCTGTAGTAAAGAAATATAGACTCACAATGTTCTGCTATTGTTTGTCTAAAATTAGTGATTGGTGAATTTTCCGTCAATGTAAAAGCAACAAGACTTTTCCGAGCAACTTTTTACCACCCAAACTACAGGTTGCAACAGAGAGCAAGTGGCTTGTACTATTTACTCCGTTCAAAGAGCTTCGACCTTATCAGTCAGACAATGTAAAAGGCAAAGACACCACACACAGTCATTAACAGAGACCAAATTGGAATCCAGAGTCACACACTCAATTTCTGAGGTTTCCTTGGTAAATATATTCTCCTAACACACTGGATTTGCAGTGATGGTGAATGTAGCCAATGAAAGGAGAATATTTTTGCTAAATGCCCCAAATACAAAAAAGAAACCAGTATCAAGATCTATCCATCCAACTACATGGGTACATGTAAAACCAAAGGGTCCACTCACATTCAGTGAGACTGATGATTTACAATTATCTTCTTCATCTATCTCACATCGACTCGGCGCGCACATAGTGAGATACACCATATCTTTATCACCTTGTCGTCAGAAAAGGCTCAGTCCCATGAGCTGTCGGTGCAGAGTCTTCATTGTCTCTCCTGAAAATTAGTGAATGAGGGAATTAAAGAACAAGGTTAATTAAGAAAGAGCTTAAATCACAGCTGCTAATCACTGCAACTCACACACTGAGAGCCGGTATCTACAGTAATTTTTGTTCAGAGCGAGGAACAGAAACGCTGTTCCACTAAAAAGTGCTGGAAACAATAGGTGAGAGGCTCATTAAACTGCTGACAGGGCCTTAATTCTCTCTCTCTCTATAACAGCAACACACGCGAATGAAGAGAAACGCTTCCTCCTCAAAGTTACTCTTCATAGTTTAATTAGAGGTCACCATTTGTGATGATTATGAAATGGGACTCTTGAGTTGAGCAGGGTGAATGCGTTGGAGATTGAGGAAGGTACATGAACACGACTAGGTAGATCTCCTTTCAGGAAGTGTATAATGAATTTAGCCATTATGGAATAATAATAATGTCACCACTGAATACTTGTGTGTGTGTGTGTGTGCTTGTTTTTCTCTACAGACTCCCTGACCTCTTGTTTGAGGGAAAAAAAAAAATTTTAATTTGGATTTGATATGACATGTTTATGGTAGGGCAAAATGACCTTTGTGGATACAATGAAAGCAAGTCACATAAGATTAAGATAAAGTATCTCAACTGGTTCAAATGGTTCAGTGCTATTCATAAAATTGGCCCTTAAAATATATAACACTGACATATTTATTATCTTTATTAAATGCAGCTTGTGTATGTGCCTACAGGCAGTGTGTGTGTATTTTAGCAAAGACACCTGATTTTCTCTGGGCTAAGCAAATTGCACCTCAGCTCATCTGGAGTTCGTTGTTGCCAGTTTTTCGAGAAAAGCAATCATGCTGTGGGCATATGCAGGTGGGAAATGAGGAATGCTTGGGAACAAAAAAAAAACCTGCAGCTTCATTCCCCCTCCGTTCTCAAGAATGGCAGGGTCGCGTTGTACCAGCTGCTTGGAAAAAAAAAAAAAATCCAGTGTGGGAAAGTCTCTCCTCGGCTAATGGAAGACAAACACCTCAGAGAGCGGTAGAGATAGCATGAAAACGATTAAAGCGTGACCCAGATTCTGTTGTGTCTCTGGCCTTTCACTGCCGTTGACAAATACAGGAGGGGACCTTGCTAATGAAAACAGGGAAGAAACACAAGATGCTAATGAAGACAAACAGCCTCGTCTAAAGGTGCAGCTGGCACAGGCTTTGACATGATGGGAGACAGAAGGTGCTCATCAATAGACGTATTATGCTATAAAATAAGTTCATTGTTTTTACCAATGAAATTAATGCAATAACAATAATAACAATCATCATAATAATCTCTGCAAATGCTTAAGTCTTATTCTACATTCTGTCCTTTATCCAGGAATAACAGAGTATGAAGTGAACTGGCAGCCTCAAAGAAGCCCTTTTGAATTATGAATGTGATGGAAGGGCAACGCTTGAAAACATTATTTAGTTTTCAGGCTATCATGAACTTTTTGTGACATTTCAGCGGTTGGCATTTACTTTCCACAGAAAAAGCTTTAAATTACCTTGTGCTTTTACTGATAACTATGCAATTTCTCCATGCAAGGATTTTATGGCATTTTCATATATTCATTAGTGTCAAGTCTTAAAATTACATTGCTTCTAATAAAAAGAATACTAGTTCAAAGTCGTTGCGAGAGCCATCTTTTATTTTGTGGCATAACCTGGTTGTCACACTGTTATGTCGGCTGCATCTGATCCTATTTATGTCTTCAGTGAACGCAGCTCAGTACTTGCAGAGCTTTCTCCTTTATGGTTTTTGTCTCTGTCAGATTCTATTTGTCTTTGCAGAGATACATAGAAAAAGAAATCTTTTCATCCAAATTTTTGCTTTCGTCTTTAAGCTTTTGCTCCAGCTGAGCTCTCAGCAGTTGAATACTCCTAATTGACCTGTAGTTGAGTGTGTTTGTGCTAATAGACCAGTATGGCAGTGTTTGTTGCATTTCGTGCACCCTCATGCTACTGTCTTTTTCCCTGTTGTGAGAGGAGAAACGGAGAGAGAATCAAATATAAAAAGAGCAAGAGCCCCTTGATGTCTGCTAGTGTTGTAGCAGTGTGTGATGGGACTCTAGGGAGAGACGCTCACATCCCAGTGGGGGAGTCAACCCCAGCCTTTAGTTGCAAACCTGCCCCTGTACTCTGGTGGGTTAACATCAATGAAGGGCATGAATGATACACGGCTGATCAGGCTTTTGACTGCATGGACAGTTGAGCTCTAATCCCAGCTATGCTAAAGTGTACAATGTAGCATTTAGCATCAAAACACAGATAAGGAATCCTTACTTCTTTATCCCAAACATTATTCAACCTTTGCTGGAATTTATTCCTCTGGGGACTTTCCTTCAAATACTCATCCCTCAAAATAAATCACTCCCTCCCGTTTTATTGATATCACACTAATATCTTCCTCTTCTATTCAGTTTGTATTTTTTTAATGATCTCTGAATGACCAC
Organism: Acanthurus tractus; assembly: GCA_029783725.1. Lineage (NCBI taxonomy): Eukaryota > Metazoa > Chordata > Actinopteri > Acanthuriformes > Acanthuridae > Acanthurus > Acanthurus tractus. The sequence continues at coordinate 19,259,893 of JAQNCA010000001.1, read as the reverse complement.
TGGGATACAATAAAATACCTTTGATTTAAAATAAAGCCATCATGCTTTCAAATGCATATT
>JAQNCA010000001.1:19242522-19259733 GCA_029783725.1 Acanthurus tractus | reverse complement strand
TATTCAACCTTTGCTGGAATTTATTCCTCTGGGGACTTACCTTCAAATACTCATCCCTCAAAATAAATCACTCCTTCCCGTTTTATTGATATCACACTATTATCTTCCTCTTCTATTCAGTTTGTATTTTTTTAATGATCTCTGAATGACCACTGGAATACAATAAAATACCTTTGACTTAAAACAAAACCGTCATGCTTTCAAATGCATATTATGTTAAAGATAATTAAGATGAAGCTTGCAGAATTTGCTTTAAGTTCACTTGGAAAACCGTGTAAGCGCAATGCTGACAATGTTGAGGTGAATTCAATTCATTCCTTGCATGTGCACATGCAGCACATTCACCGGCAGAGCAATCCCAGTCATGAGGGATTCATTTAGCAAATATTCCAGCAGCCCAGCAAAGAATCTAGGAGCCCATTCCACTGTGTTTTTAACAGTCCCTGATGCCATACGTGCCTGGAATGAACAATGGTGTGTTTCCAGCTGTGGCCAGTAGGGGGCACTGACATAATACAAGACCCTGCCAATCTGTTATGCCTGGCTGGCCCACAGAGATGTTTGCAGTAATTTAGTTCCACTGCCAATATATAAATAGGAATTCTGCTGTTAGCACAAAAGAGCGGGGGGGAAAAACATACCGCCGAATGAATGTGAATTGCTCCCCTGCTCCCATTTCAACATCAAAGTAATCAAGGAAAACAAGCTTTTTTAATCGAAAGTATGCAATTAGAATAAAGCAGAACTGTCCTGGCTGTGCACACTGCCAGAATGAAGAGATTAAATGGGTAAGGAGAGAGGGAAAGCACAATCAGTGTAGCAGCAGCTATCGGACTGCAGTCAGAACAGATAATGTAACACCTTTCATTTCTGTCTTGTACTGTTACGCCAAAGACTGACTGAATTGTGGAAGATTCAAGGGGAGAGAAAACGCCAAAACATGACAAACAGCAGAGAGACGACTTTGTTGAAACAGCAGCTAATAAAAGACCTTTTTGTTAGAACACTCAGATACCTGAGATGTCAAAAGACCTCATTTTACTGTGTGTCGAGTGAGTTACCACTGCACACAATTACACAGAAAAAAAGGGAATGTATGTTACAAGGGAGTATCAAAGGGCGCAGTGCACTGCAAGTCTGTTACAAGGTAGCACTAATTTGTTTCTAGAGCATTTATGCAGTGTACAACCTCTCTCTCTCTACATATATACACAGACACACACACACAAGCACACAAACTCGACACTGCTATCTATAGGCATACCCCATGCTGTCCTATCCTATGCACTGTCAAAACAATGATAAACATTTGGCCGCTATAGGAGTGCTCTGGAAACCAGCCAAGCTGAATGGGCTGTTTTGTTTCACTGAACAATAGCTCTGCTAAAAGTACTTAACAGCTGTGCTATGCTCTGGGTTCCCCACAGACCCACAACACTACAACATACTAGAAAGTGTTACTTTGTGCTGTTGTTGTTGGTTTTTTTTTTTTTTTTTTTTCAGGAGCTACATTTTAAGACCTTTAGAATTTTCCATTCATTGAGAATGGAAAAGGAAGTACAACATGTGCTGCATCTTTTGTGTAAGAATATCAATAAGCGAGGAAACGATTAACCTATTTTCTTAGATATTTGCCAATAAAGTTGTAAAAAAATAAACACTGTGACTTTTTTCAGGGGTTGTATTTTTTTTTTTCATTATTAAGTTGTTCATTTTCTGTAAGGAGCTAGTACTGATTGAAAGATGCATCAATTTATAGAGTCATTTCCTTTTAGTCTCCAGTCGTGTCTTTACCTTTTTATTCTTTTAGTGATACAGAAAATAGAACAGAGACACGCACCACCAGATACTTAAGATTTGTAAAGTTTTGTTTTTTAGCTTTTCTTTTGTAACCAAATGTAAATATTCACATTTTAACCCTTCCTTTCTTCTCATTCTTCTCACATATTTTGTAAAAATTCCTACATTATGATTGCATCGCTCTCTTGGACGGTGAGTTCAGGTTGACGAGTCACTGGGCATCACTGTGTACAGGTCAACTTCACTCTCCGCAGGAATAGACCTAACAGCTGTCATTTTAGATCGATTTCTCCCTGAAGCCCAGTGTAATAAACACTTGAGAGAGTTCCTGGTTTGGTGATGTGTGAGTTTAATGAGGCTCAGTAACATGACTGACAAGTAATGTCTCTGCCTCTTCTTCTCTTTCTGATTCAGACGATCCCTATGGAAACCATGTCCATCTTCTCGGGTGCATAGCAGTCATTACTGGTCCTTTTCTTGTAGTTAAACAATGATTTACTCTTAAAAGAGAAAAATGTTACGGTCAGAAGGTAATACCTTTTGTTTTTGTAATTTCATACAGATTGTTTAAATTGGTCAAATTATTTAAAGCTTTGTCTCCAAGAAACAAAATATTTATTAAATGACAATACAGTTTATCATACAGTATGAAAAGACTCTTCCACACGATGAGACCCAACCTAAATAATTTATCAGGATAATTATGATACCTTAATTTGGTAAAGTGTCTGTTTTCTTTCTTTTTTTTTGAAAATGTCTGTTTTGTTGTCTTTCTTTGTGGCTGTGTTTTGTGTTTTCATCTCAGTGGGCACATTATTTTAAGCTGTGCTTACTGTCAATCACCTGACACCCTCGGGAAGGAGCAGAAGTCCCTGCCAGGAAATAATACCTCAAACAATAGCAATAAAAATATTTCAACATGTCACCTTGCAAACTTGTCCCATCTATGTCTTCTTATTCAAACTGTTTTTGCTAGAGTGAGACAGCTCTGGTTTCACACCGAACATTTTGTCTTTCAAAGTAACAAAATATGAACAAATGTGGCATGTGTGGCAAAATGTTCATGTGAATATAAAAGTAAAGGTAAAGATGGTAGCAAATAAGCTGTGAGAAGACACCACTTAACCCCATTTAATAGTCTACCTGCGAGTGTGCAGCACAAACAGCACTGCAAACAGGAAGCTTACAGCTGTAATGTTCATCACTTCCATCAAACATCACACATTTGCTCACACATATCATTTGTGTCCACCGACATACAGATATACACTGATGCTCATTCACACAAATCTACATAATTGATCTCTTTACACACTCTGCCATTTAGCATTTCTGATGATAGGTCTTGTTCTTAGTACATGGTTGAGGGTTCACTCCCCCATTCCCATTTTCAGCAGTCCTACCAGTCCTATCGCTCTGTAATTTAAAGAGAGCTTTAACAAGCAGCTACACTACATGTAATTAATTTGAGACGCTTAATTAGTTTTATGACTGTATGTTTTAAGCATGCACCTGTGCTTCCACGCACTCTTTTTCTTAAAGCTATTGCAAAGTCAAGTGTTAAAATCTGCAATTAACCAGACATTGTTTGTGGCTCTAAAATCAACTCATGAATATTATCAATCTCTTGCAGAGATCATTGATATTTCTTTACCCCCTCATTTGTTTTCTTTGTTTCACAGCTTGTTATTTCCAGGTTACTTGTTGTCTGAGTTATCTGGATGTAGACTGTGGGTGTAAGCCTTCTCCTCCCTTTTTGCTACAGTGTATTACGATTTTGCAAGAGCACTGTCACTGTATCTTTGTCATAGTTCTGCCCAGGGAGACTGTAATTAGCTTAAACCAAAGCCTTTTTTTTCCTCACTAGCAGAATTATAATATGTGCAGCCAGCCCTTTATCCAGTGATGTGAAGAAAGGCCTGGCTATGCCAGACCAGGTCATGTCTGGAAAACATTTCTAAATGACTTTAACTGTATGAAGGTTGGACATTTCCATTATTGCCTTCAAGTACTGTGATTATTTTGTTAGACTTGAGAGAATGGCAACACGCTCACAAACCTGCGGTGTTGAGTGGTGCTGCAAGTGGAATATTTTGTTCCAGTATGCCAGACAAGTATTGAGCTGTGCTCATTACAAGAGAAACTGTGCAGATCAGTGTCCTCTTGCAGCTGGAAACACAACAGTGCTTGAATGCTTGGGCAACTAACATATGCATTAAACAGATCTGCTCCTTGCAAATTAGTCATCGAAGAACCTGCTTGCAAAACAGATCATTCAGCATGTGATATTGTATGCTTATGGGTTACATAGCTTTAAAAGAAAGTCACCTTGTACAGCTATTGACCCTGTCTTTTTGTCGTAGGTATGACTGACTGCAATTATGGAGATCTCAGCAGTCAGCACCACCTTTTTTTTTTCCTTGCATTGTACATAAATACCTGTACACGTATACCTATCTATCTATCTATCTATCTATCTATCTATCTATCTATCTATCTATCTATCTATCTATCTATCTATCTATCTATCTGTGTGCGTGTGTGTGTACTTGTGTGTGTGTGTCTGTGCCACCACACCACAATTCCCCCTTTATCATATGCACCAAATGCACCAATCATCCTTTTTACTCCCCCAGCAGGGAGACCTCATTAAGGCAGGTTAAAGCAACCCACTAATGGTTCCTCTCAGTGCTAATAACACAGGGTCACCTAATATTACACACTGCTTTGTTCCATTCATCCAGCTATTTATCATGTATTATTAACAGCCAGGTATCATGAAATCACTGCTATAATCATAATGATGTTCCCTTGGCCTAGGTTAAGACAGGCAACACTCTATGTGTTAGCAGGTGACTTATTATGAGCAGGAGAGGAGGCGCTCCCTCCACCGGATGAATATTTCACTGCCAACTGAGTTGCATGTAATAACAAATCAGTGTCAAGCTGTGTTGGAATTTTTTTTTGGGATGTGTTGTGTCAAGCATGAACTACTTCTTAGTGTGTATAACATGCTGCCGTTTTTAAATCGAAACTTTTCCCATTTATGAATAAAGTTAAAAAAAAAGAGAGATGGACATGTTTTGTTTTTTTCAGCCACCAATGTTATTCAGACACTTGTAATGAATGCAGCAGTGAAATCATTTTCAATTTAATTATTCCAGCTTTTTGAACATTTGCATAAAGCACAAGATACCTTTAATGATAAATGTAAAAAAAAAAAAAATGTTCAGAGAATGTTTATGCAAAAACATTACAGGGGTCGAGCTGCCTACCGAGCCAATTATGTTTTTACTTTTAATTTCTTTTTCAAAAACCATTAGGGCTTTATTTGTGAAATATTTTAAAATTTTTTTTTAAATATTCCAAATATTCAGAGGCCAGGGGCCAATACTTTTCTGCATCTGTTTAGAATATGAAGCATGCTGTTAAATCACATGCAGACCCCTTTCTAGACTTTGGGAATCTTGCCTCGGTCATTGTAATGGGCAACACTGCATTGCCAAGCAGGCAAGCTGATGTGATTTAGCATAATTTGAATAATGCCATTCATGGAAATGTGCAAGGGTGATGAAATTTTAATGGAGCTTGGGATAACACAACTGCTTCTTAATTACAATAGCTTTCTCCAAGACTCTGAGGCCTCAATTGGAACATGGCTTATTTCATTTCTGTACTATCACTGTTTTTATTGGACTAACTTAATTACAATGGATATCTCTTTATTGTTGCAGAGTAAGAAAAATCTACAAAGTCTCTTTTTCTTCTCAGTCAAAGCCAGTTTTGCAAGCTCACCCTGTTTGTTCACATCAAGCACTTATGGATGCTGTTGCCTTATACTGCTGTGCGAAGAAGCTGGAAATGGTTTTAGTCATTGATGGTTACATAAATGTACGGCATGTTTAAAGAGCAGTTTGTAATTTCTTTTAAACATTTCACAGCTTCCCAGCAGTTTCACAGTCACTATTAGTTGATTCTGTTTCTTGTTTTATTTTGTAAGCTTGCGCCTTATGTGTCATGCTTTGCTCCACTTCCTGTTTGCTTTGCTGCCTTTTACGATCGATGATTACTTTCACCTGACTCTGATCATCCTCTCATCTATTTAGTCCATGTGTGTTTCTACTTTGAGCTGTCAGTTAATTTGCTTCATTTGCCTCTCCGTTCTGTCGTTCTCATGCCATTCCTGTTAGTTTTTCAGTTCAGTTTTATATTTCTCTGTTGTTTTGGACGCTGCCTCAGTTTGGGTTACTTTGTTATCTGGAATCAGTTTTTGTTATTAAAGCTTTTTGTTTTTTAGCTTGCTGGCTTCAGGCTTTTGCTTTTTGAATTTGCCTTTGTGAACTCTTAAACCCCCAAAGTCCCTCAAATCCAACAATTATATTTGGGTCAAATTAAATTTTTTTGTGTGAAAATGCTCTTTTACCAAGCCCTTCTGACATTGTTCCCCCTGCAGGTTTTCTTTTTTGTACTGCGACATATAACTCACCTTAGCTGAGGAAGGGGGGGGGCATCAGCACCGCATCACCACTTTTTGCTAACAACTGAATTAGAGGTCCCATTTCAAAAACCTGAAATATGAAAATGAAATGAAAAGAAGATAGACTAACAAATTTAGATAATAAAAGTAGGGTTGTTTTAAGGTTATGAAGAACATTGTCCACAATGTAGAAACAACAACAGAAATTAGAATGTGCTCTCAACAAAGGGCACATGAAAAGACTGCTCTAATTTTTACACCAATCAATGCATCAAGTTACAGGACACAATCAGAATTCAAGGTTCAGCTCCCTATTGCCCTGAGCTTGAGACAGCCTCTTCAATTCACAAAATATATTCAGTGACCATTAACTGCGTTCTACAGATGCATATCTTTGCAAAGAAATAAATATCTTGCAGACCTGCTTTCACCATCTTTTGCAGATGTGGGTTCATGGAGGAATTACATAACAAGGTACTATCAGCCAAGAGTTTTATTGGTCTAAACAATTCTCAGCAGTGCAGATGATACTCATAAAACAGCACAAGCTGTGATTTATTACTATACTGTCTCTTGTTGTAGGAATGTGTGCAATAATGTTTTCTGCTTTTGTTTTTAAGCTTTTATGGGTGTATAACAAAAGCAGACTTATTAATTCACTGGCCAAAATGCCAAAACTTATACTAAAATGTTTATAGAGAGTAGTAATCAAGCAGTTAAAGGTCCAGTGTGTAGGAGTTAGGGGGATGTTAATGTAGAATAAGGCAGAAATTAAATGTAAAATCCATAAGTGTGTTTTCATTGCTGTAAAATCACATGAAAACAAGAATCTTTGTGTTTTAACAACTTAGAATAAGCATTTTTTTTATATATATCTCCAGAGAAGCAGGCCATACTCCAGAGATTTCACCATGTTGCTTCACCATGTCTCAATAGTAGCCCAGAATGGACAAATCAAATACTTACTTTAAAGAGGGTTTCAGATTTTTTTTTTTTCATTGTAGCCTCTCCTACATGCTAAGAAGTGGACGGTGAGCAGAAGGAAATTCAGTCAGGTGCACCTTGCAACTTTACTGCAAGATGCCGCTAAATCATGCGTACTGGACCTTCCAATAAATGTTGTATTTCAATTAAGATGAAAAAGAATTGAAGGATCAATCACTACTAATATTCAGGCTCTTAATTAATGAACAACTTTTATTTATTTAGTTATTTTTTTTAATGTGCTTCTCTAACCTTGCCTGTGGGTGTGTGGCCGTGAAGATGGGATGCTAAACGTTTAGTATCAAGCTCATACGTACTTCAAACCCATCATCTTCCAATCAGGGGATGCAGCCTCATTTTTTTGCCTTCACCCTCACTTCCACAGAGATTACAACACCAATTAGACTGCTGTTTCCTGACATTCCCCCATCAAAGCTGCGAAGCGGTAGGTTTTATTTTTCACATCAAAGGGTTTTATTCTTTTGTTTCTCCTTTCAAATCAACATCTACCCTGAGGATGTGTGAGGTTTCTCTCTCATTATCTCCTTTCTACCCAGAGTCAAAATCTTCTCTGAACGCAGCCATAATGGAAATGGCAAAGACAACAAGGAGAGTGTTCCCATTAGCACTCCAGAGATACCAAATTGTTTATTGTCTTTCCTTCATCTTTCTTTCTTTTTTTCCTTTTTGTGTATCATTGCTTATTATTTTGAACACAATGTGTAAGAAGTCAAAACCTAAAGGCAGCATCTACTAGACTTACATAGTGAGCACATTGCTACACAGCACCGTAGCCATGTATTGGGAGATTTAAAAATGTATGATCCATGTGCATTATGTATAATAATGTTTTAAATATAAGATGTTGCTCCTTTGAGACGTTTGCCTGCATGGTCCTGGTTTATTGGGAGTGATTGATCTCAGTTTGATTTTGCACTAAAATGCCTGTGGATGGGAGAGCGCAGAGGGCAGAAAATGATCCAAGGTTGACAGGTGAGTGTGCTACGACAGCAGGGCTGCCCTCCGATAGTCAACCAAACCAATGATAGAGGTGTACGATTTTTTAAGTTTTCATCGAGTTGTGGTTAGTGTTGTAGAAAAAAAAAAAAAAGGAAAACCAAGAAAGACTCCATCTGTAAGCTGTGCCTTGTTAGAGCTGAGAGTGTCAGAGGGATGGTTGCAACACAGACCTTTTCTCTCGTAACAAGTAACACTCTGTGCCTACTACTGGCTAGTTAGCTCAGTTAGCCGTGCAGACAGCTGACTGTGCGTGGGAGCTCAGAGCAAGACGACGGGATCATTGCTGTTTAACATAGATGCATTAGAAAGAACAGGATGCATTGTCAGATACAGGTTTTCTTCCCTATGCAAGTTGCTCAGCAGCACATGAAAGGAGCAAGGTGTTTGCAGAGAGGAGGGGCCTCCTGTCACTGCCCTTGACTCCAGCACTGGCTCGGAGCTCGGGTTGGCCCCCGGGAGTCATACAGCGGCGTTCCACTGCTCCTCATGGATGGCTTAAATTCAGAGAGCCAATTTCATTGTATTGCACTCAGTATATTTCTATAATTTTTTTACTTCTGTCTAATAACTCACTTAGCATTCGGCTGATGGAATGAAACATAAAGCAGTAATGTCTGCAAAGCAATGGAAAGAAATTACCAAAGAAGTAAAGTTATCTGCACAGCTTCTCCCACAGTGTCGCTACAACTTTCCATGACAGCATATTACATCTTAATGAAATGACTTGAATTTATCCAGCAAAAATCACAGCAGCTTTCAGTCTGGCTCTGCCTCTATTGCTATTAGTTGTTTATTTAACACCCCAGCTTGTAGTATTGCGAATTGATTTGCCGAATTAAGAACAGTTAGACAACAAAATTATATTTAAAAGGCTTTTTTAATTAGTTTTGTATTTTCCTGTTATGTGGAATAATATCAATAATGTAAGCTATTTCTTCTCAGCCTTGGAACTCAAGCCACTTTTTGATGCCTCAAAAAGAAAATAAAGTGTACTAAATTTTAAAATTCATATCTTTAGTGTACCATGTCTAGTAAACTCATGACTTGAACTAACAAATACTGATTCTCTCTTTAGATGGTTGGAGCTCATTTGTCAAAGGAAATTTGTAATGACTATACAAACTCTGATATGATGGGTTTGCATATAACTGCTCTATGTGTGAAAAAAAAAATGCTTAAACTGTGATCAAAACATGCACCAATATATGCTGAAGATATCAAAACAAGGAGTTCGAACTAGACGGGGAACTGTAAAGCTCACCAGCTGTCCCCTCATTTGCTCTGGTCCTGCTTTTATTTGAGAGCAAACATGTCTTCTTAAAGGAATGCACACAGTACTTGATTGATCTTCTTGTGTATGTGTGTAGTCATGTTCGAGCACGGACATACAGTGTTTGTGTACGCTGTATTTCATGTATGTCCCTATGAGGAATGGATTTCCTCACAACAGAAGAAAAATGAGAGAAATGCCTCAGGAGGGACATTTTTTGCTTGATCTCATGTATTTAAAGGATTAACCTGTGGGATTCATTTCTTTTTCTTGATTTGGGCAAAAAAACTCCAGGTGATAAATCATCTTTCACATGTTTTCATTGCAGCTAGTTTCTGCGAAGCTTTCACCTCTGTTAAATACAAAGCTTCCCCAGATGTTGAAGGTAGAATAATATTTGTGCTAAAAATTGGATGACAGATTGAACCATATAAGCATAAATGAAACTCAAACTGCTCTATTTGCTTTTGTTTAAAAAAAGAGAATTCTTATGCCTTAAAAGGAAAAAAAGGGCTTCTTTACAACCTGTTTTTAAGCTGTGTTAAGCTAATGGTGTTCCTGCGCCCCCCCTCCCCATCTCGGCAATGAAGTTGGTGTTTAAAACGCTTTCATAATCAGTTGGAATGCCAGCCAAGAACCTGGTTGTAACAAGAGAGAAAGAGCTCTCACTCCACAGCAAAACAGCTTGAAGGCCAAGTGGAAATAATCTTTGAAGATTGGTGTCCATTTTATTAAGGTAATATTGGAAAACTTTGATCAGATGGTACTTTGCAAACAGTACTGAAGCAATTACCAAGAATCCCAGAGTCCCTTTCAAAGCATTTTCAGCTTTTTACGTAACTTCCCGAGAGAAATATAACAAAACAAAGCAGAACTCACTCCCACCACTGATGTATCACATCTAAAAGGTAATAACTGCTCCTTTGAAAGTGTGAAATCTCCACATCAGCACTCTGGATAATCTTGCCTTATTTAAATAAAACCTCCACCTGTACTCTTGAAATTCATTGCCCCGGTGTATTCATTAAAACCTCAATCTGTTATTGCCGTCCCATCCTTCACCCCTCCATCACATCAACTCCTCATGGTTCTCATTCTAATGCTAACACATGCTGCGTACGTCCATCCATCAATCACACCTTCTGTAGGAATGTTATGCTATTTCAATCAGGACAGATAAGTTAAGACATTCAATTTCTTATAAAAGACAAAATGTGATAATTAAATCTCGTCATAAAGTCTTTGCTGCTCAAGAGTCATCTGTCCTGAGCAAAATAAATCCTTCCATGAAGTCCAGAACACTGGCGTTGGTGGTGGTGGAGGCTGATTACTGACTGAGAGGCTAATGATGATGATAAACTGATGCAGACTTTGAAGGGGAGGTGGAGGAGTGCACAAAAACAGCAGCATGAACACTCTAAAGGCAGAGGGCCAATCATATTTAAAATAGGCAGCAGAAAGACAAAAGGCTGACAACGGAGAAGTGTCAATGTGCTATTAGAAAGATTAGCTGATGAGAACAGCTGATATCTCATCTGACAGCCCCAGACAATAAGAGCAAGGAAATTATGAATGACCATGGGTGAGAGGAGTGAATGATAGGATGGTGGAATGGTAAGAAAGCGACAGGCCAAAATATGCAAAAGCACAGTTTTCCTGACTGAACCTTTGCTTCATTTGCTGCAACCACATCGAACAAACAACGAATGCTTTGGGTTTTCAGAAAAGAACATCTTTTTTTTTTTTAAAACTCAGAGCAAATCCAATTTTCAGCCCATCTCAGCAGCATCTGTTAGAGTGATCAAAAATGCCTCCACCATACAGCAGCCAGCTTCTTTCCATTTACCTACTGTAACATACATGACCGCAGAGGAAAGCTCTAGGTTAAATGAAGAGGCTGTGCAGACCGTACCATCCATCCTTGACACCCAACTAGTAGAGTGTGTCACTGTTGACAGCTTCTATACTACATGACAGAATGATGAGCCGATGGTGCAGAGGTGAAAAACTGAGCTGTGAGAATGCTGTGCTGCTGCATGTCCTCTAGGATGAACATACTTTATCACAAGGAGCATAATTTTTCTTTTGGTGTTGGTTTCTCACCTGAAATGTAAATATTAATACATGAAAAAGCATGCAATAGGTCACTTATTTTTATTTAAAGCAGTCTGAAATAAAAGGAGAAAATAGGTAGTGATTTAATAATGATAAATCAGTTTTAAATCTAAATATATAGGAAGAGTATGTTATATTTGCAGGTCTAGCTTTGTGTGAACAAAGGCCTAAATAAATTAGTAAGTCGTCCACACTTTCCATCAACACATGCATAAAAAGGTTTCTACAGTCGTATTAGTGCACATAATCTACATTGGACCACCATGCATGCCCAGACTCTTCCTCTACAGCTGATTTTACAATATGTAATTTGTAAAAAAAAACAAAACAAAAAAAACCTCTTTGACTGGTGTAATTATTATACCACAAAAATCCAACAAAACAACTGCTAACATTTACCCACTAGATTCGATCAGAGAAAGAGCACGTTTGTGTTTCTACCTTCGTTTTCATTTCCATAAAACATGACCTTTATGGAAACAGTTTTGCAACTGAACTTCTGTTTCCAAATATACATATTAATGGGAATCTTAAGGTCAAAAGTAGATAATGTTTCAGCAGAAAACCTGCAGTCAAAGTAAAACATCTTGGGACATTTGGATCTCTTATGAGGAGGGTTTTAGCTATTGGAAGTCAGGTTACAGAATGTCCTTCTCTCCTGAATTTGAATAAAGAATATTAAAATCGTCTTGTTTACACTTTTGGATTTTGTAGTGGACAGTATGTGGTAAGAGGGAGACTGCTAACACGAACAAATAAGGTCAACAAATGGCAGCATATACTAACGTAAAGAGTGGGAGTGCATAATTTCATGGGCATTAAATTCTTACACTTCATCATGTGATTTTGCATTTCAGTGTCATGAATTATTCTGAAAACAATGAACAATAACACTGAGGCCTTTGATGATGCAGAATGAAAAAAGAGTTATTCACTGAAAATGGATTTCTCATATAGGTTAGTTATGTTTGTATGATCTTGTGCAGTCCAATCTTAATTTGTGAACATAAACAGGAAATTGCTTTCAAAGCAAAGGAGCCAAGGCTGTGTAATTATTATCAATGAGTAACAAAGAGCTCATTGAAGTGACAGCAATAGCACTAAAAGTCGATTTGTTATGGATATGGCCACTTGTTTATTTGAGTTAACAGTGAAGCCTTTTATTTTATGTATGTAATTTGTAGCCTTTCTATTTTTTTTCCCTTGATCTAATTGTAAGTAATCTCTCCATCTTTCTTTATGTGAGTGAAATAAACATCAGAGCTTCAGTATCTTTGATATTCTACTGTTCAGTGAACCCTCAGGCCCTGTGAGGAAGAATCTGTACTCACAACACATTCTCACTCTCCACTCACCACATATTAAAGTTTGGTCAGGACCCCCTTAGCATCATTTCTGGGTAGCCTTTTATTATCTGCATGCGACTGGGATAGCCAGCAGTTGCTGTCTCCAACATGTGTTTAAGTTGTAAACCTACTTGCTTGCCTTTGCTTTTTCCGGGACTTGAACCCAGTTCTCCTAGCTGACACTCCTGCATCTTGGGACTTTACCACCTTTGTACATCCTCAGGCAGACATTTTGCTATGAGCGTGTAAAACTGTCACGGATGGCTTGACAGTGGAGTGAGATGACAGCTCTGCATGTTACAAACAGATGCTTAAGGTATTACTACAGCTCTAAGAAGTTACACTCTGAGCAGGCTGATTGTGATGACTTGGGAGTGAGACCTTTGACTTTTGTCATGCCTCCCCACTCTTTTCTGTATGATTTCCCATAAAATGTCTATGTTTTGTGAGGTGCGATCAAAAACTTCTAAGACTATTTCTGTTGTGCACATATAGACTATGAACAGTACTGTGTATGTAGCGGTTGCAAGCAAGAACTTTCATGTGTGCCATGTTAAACTGATTGATCATCATCAGAACCTGTGTTACGCAGACCGTTGTAGCCACAGGCGCATGTACATTTGTGATTTCACCATGGACCTCATATTTGGGTCTATGGCTAAAATCCCAGACACTAAACTTTCTTTCAGGGAACAGAAATACATTTCAGGGAGCAAAATCAAGCAGGACAGATGGTGATTTACAACTGTGTTACTGTGACTGGCAGAGACACATGCATGTTTCAAAGGCACACTGAGCTGATGCTTTGTCATGTTGGAGAGAACAGTTGGCCGTCCACCACCGTATAGGTCATCTGCACCAAATGCTCTTCAATCAGTGATGGTAATGTCAGAGCTTTAAAGACAGTTAAAGGTGAAATAAGCAAATAATGAAAAACTGGGAACAAGACTCAACAATTTGAATGAAATTCCCAATAAATATTATATAGCACTTTTGAAAGAGACTTTTGAATGGAAAAAGTATCTCACTCAAATCATACTTTTAAGTCTAATCGTAAATCAAAAGCATTCAATGTGATGCTATATGTAAGCCATCTAGAGTTGTTAATTCTTGATAAAAGCAGATTGATTCATTTTACAGTGTTGTAAATCTGTGCTGCAGTGAGCAAAATTATGTCATCTACAGTTTTTTTTCCCCCCATTGCTCAAAATCTCATATCTGTAAGTATATTAGCTGGAAATACTTTTGCAGCTATCAGTGCTTAAAAATGTGCCCTGCTGATATTGACTGGCTGAGTCCTGCTCAGCGCTGAGAGAAAGTTCCCCTTGTTAAGTAAATGCAAGGGTCCTGGGTCTCTCTCCCTAATGGTGTGGCGTCACTACTGGGAGCACAATGCAGTATCCTGAATACCAATGGGAGGCTGCTTGGTCCTTGAAAAAACACAACCACCAGCAGACAAACACCGCCAATTAGCAGAGGGTCCCTACTCATCAGCCATGTGTTCACATCTGATTAACAGAACACATTCACTGCATCAGGTCCTGGCAAACACAAAACCTTTCCCTTGGGCACTTGGTTTTCTCCTCATATCCTTATCTATGTCAATTAAAAGGGCTTTATTATGTTGCTAACTGTGAGACCACTCTGAGGAGTGTTGTGGAAAGAGTTGGGGGAGCAAATTGGTTACTGTATCGCCCTCTTTGTTTCCTTCAATAAGAGATCTCCACCAAAAGCCCGAACAAAAATCATGCGCTTGCCTCAGCCTTCTTGAACACTTATTGAAGAGGGCAGGAACTAAGAATCGACCAGTTTTTAATGGCTGAATACTTCTTTTTCTTTTTTCTTTTTTCTTTTTTTTGCTTGTCTGGAGTGGCTTTTGTAAAGTGTGTGGATGAATAAAAGTCTCTTGTGTTGCATAAAGGTGTGGCATTGTGCTGCTGGTGGCACAGCTGCCTCTCTCAGCAAACATCACCTGGCATGGAGGTCAACACAGGATCCTTCTGTCTCCTCTTATTTCTGAAAATATTTCATGTCTTTTACACATTTTTGCTTTCATTTACTAGAACATTCATCTTTCAGCTTCCAGTTTATGCTCTTGTTACTGCAGTTGTGTGCTTAATATTGTCCTTTTTCGTCCACTATTGCCTGTGATTTAGCCAAGCTTTATTAAATGAAGGTAAGCAAACATGCAGAAATATGTCTTTGGATACATCCAAGAAAATTGCCCTGTCTGTTCAGTTAAGTAAGTTCAAAAATACAATATTATTCCAATGTAACTTCATTGTGTTGGGATCTCAATGTACCAATTAATTAGGCTGAGCTGTCAACACACATAATGCAAACAGTTTTGAAATAATCAGCAAAATATCCGGATGATGTAAGACACACTTTTAATTAACTCTTTCTCCAACTTCTCCAAAGTTTTTCTTTTTACTTTGAGAAGTACAGCAAAACAAAGGCTACAACGTTTAAACTGTAGTTCTGTTGGCATGTCCTCTACTTCTGCCAAGGTTTTCTTTCTTTCTTTCTTTCTTTCTTTCTTTCTTTCTTTCTTTCTTTCTTTCTTTCTTTCTTTCTTTCTACCCCCCCTCTCTATCTCTCTCTTTGTCTGTGTTGAGACTTGATTACCTGAGTGGACACAGGTGTGTTGGACCAGGGAGAAGCTACTCCAGCTGCATCTCATCCAGCAATCAAGTCCTTTTTAAATACCCAGTTTATTCACATCCACCTCACAACACTGTCAGGCCTGACCAGTCCGTCTGTGTCTCTTGCTTCTTTTTTTTTTTTTACTAACCCTGAATTCCTGTTGTCTTTTTGTGTCCTGCTTAACTCTTTCTCCTCTTCCTTCTGTCCAGCTTCCTGGTTCCAATCCCTGTCTTCAGTCTCTGCCTTCCCTCCCTGAATTTTCCAAGACACTCCCCCAGAGCTTGTACTCAACTTTTACCTGTTCTGCACCACTTCTGGATCACTGGCTCAGCTCTGCTAACTTCTCCTTCAACCTAAGTAATTATTTGTTGGCTCAGACCTCCAGTCTCACAATGTCCAGGTCTTGTGTTCAGTAGCTCATCCTAACATTTAGAATTACACACACTTACACACACATTCAGTCAATCAGGACATAGCTACAGTATGCATCTTGCTTTCTACAAAAAGAAACAGCACCATGACCTATCACATCACACCTGAGTGACCAGTTTGACCAGACCAAGGTTGCAGAGGTAGTCTAACTGCTTGTTGCTCCTTGCAGCAGTCACTGCAGCTGCTCAATGCAGCTTTATGCTTGATCCTTACGGAAGCATTTGAACAGAGACAATATGGTGGCAATGAGGCCCAGGCATGTCAGACATGGATGAGTTTCCTGAAACAGTGACTCCACCCTTATGGGCAGGTTGCTCCCTCTTTTAGGGAGGAGAGGCATTTTGAAGCTGTGTCTCTATTCAGGTGTACGTGTATGCAAATTTTCATGGGTGAATGCACGTGTGTGCTTTTAGATGAGAGTAAACTCTTAAAGTCCAAGAAAGAGCAAAGCCTCTGTGAGACAGAACTAATAGGTCAGATCAGGCAAATCAGACTCATCTCACTGTCTGTAAATGCACCCACAGAGTGAGACCTGATCAGCATTTATGTTGAGTGCTAAATGCTAAAAACCAGTGCATGATAGATATAAGTTGAAAACCTCACCACCTTTATTCATATTCCTGATCTGAGCATAATAGAGCTCATTGGCTGAATAACACAGTTTTGGTCTGTGGAAGGTGGAATACTGATGTGCCACAGTTTAAGAGCAGATAAATATTCTCATTTCTGTTCTCTTTAAAGTCATAGGAATCAGTTTGTGTCCAAGGTCTCAGCTGAAATAGACTGAACTGACTCCATATACAGAGCAGCTCTATGCCCTTGAAGTTCATTACTAAATGATTTTGAAATGAAAAAGCTAACCACTCATGGTAGTTTTTGAAATATTTTGAAATACTCAAAATAAAGCTGTCAGTGCTCTTAAGTTAAGACCTTGATCCTACTTGACTGTTACTGAAGCAGTCTTTTCAGCATTTAACTCCTAAACTTACAAAATGTTCTTACCTGCTATGTGATTTCATCTATGTTGCCTCTTATGAACATTTGATTCAACGGTTTAGAAAAGAAAAGTTTGTTTGTTTTAAGACAATTTTTTTTAACTGTTGTCACTCAAGAAAAAGAAA
>JAQNCA010000001.1:19219623-19240070 GCA_029783725.1 Acanthurus tractus | reverse complement strand
ACCAAGAAAAACAATGAAGGGAGTGCAACAGAGGAAAGAAAACAGTTTTTGCTCTGCTGCCTGCATTTGTCAGAACACTGAGAACTCAGTGACATTGAGAGTTATACCTCCACGTCAAATGTGTTGCAGCAATCCCAAAATGAGAGCAATGTGCCAAGGCTGTTCCCAGAAGAACAGTTACATAAGTGAGACAGCTACTAAGCACAAAGATGTGAACACTTCAAAGGAGAACTTAAGAAATGTTCACTTTTTATTGCATTACTTTTATATGACAGTGGTTTGGTGATTAAAGCTGTGTAGAATCTCGTCTTACATCCTCCATTGACGCTGAACATGCAAATTGTGGAATATGACATTTGGGACAACTTATCAAAGGGATTTTATTTTATCTACATTATTAACAGACCTTTTATCTCTGGCCCTGAACCTGTAGGACATGCTGCCTCTTCAGTTGGATTTGATGAAAGTGCTTTTTCCTGCTGCGTTTTGATTGACAGATGAAGAGTGTTTGGCACAAATTAAGAATGTCATACCTGTAATTCTTTTACTTGAGATTTGTGCCATTCTATAGTGGGGAATGAAAAGTTGGCTCGAAGTAGGTTTCTCCTTTTGAACTGGAGCCAGAATCATTAGGATTTACAAAACTCAAGCATCAGGGTTTGGTGGCTCATTATTCTCCTGATGTTGCCGCTTCCCATATCTCCTCATGCACAATGTTGCCCTCCAGCACCTCCATGTTCAGAGATAGGAAAGCAGCGCAGTCCTCTCTGATCAGATACACAGTCGGGACACGTGGTAAAAGATTGGACCATATGTACCTGCTCAGTGATGTCTCTGGAGGACATGGTTAGTCTAACTTGGTTTGTTACATCATTATCTCTCCTGTGATTTTCAAACATTAGTCATGTACAGTAGTAAACATCATTAAAAAATAACATTCTACTTTGGAAGCATCCCATGCTCTGGTGAAAATTTTAATTGCTCTGGAAAGACTTTTCGGGTTGTACACAATATTGTATGATAGTAAATAGTTGAGGTAAAGTGGCATTGAAACCATGAAAGATTTATTTAATTTACGTACCTTTGTGAGAACTCAAAAATGTACACTCAAATTGCTACATATGGTGTATAAAACTGGCAAATTTCTACATTTTTCTCTGTGTGCTGTGATAAAATTCAGAGATAACTGATCTACCTGTTTCAGTTATTTCTTTCTTGATTCTGTACAACAGATGTTTCACTGATTCTAAAGTGATAACCATATCTCATTTCTATACAGACAGGTTAACAACTACAGCTTTGCTAACCTCAGTACAATGTGTTTCATAGCTAAATTTTCTAACACATTTAGACATTCAAATGATATTTTGACATTTGATATATTTAATGAAGACAGTGACCCTTTAAGAGTTTTAGATTTTTTAAATTCTTTATTTAATTCTGTGCTGGCCGTAAATGTACTAATGCATTTTGGGACATGGGCTACTCCATTATTTATTACAAAAAGTACAACATCAAATTCCATGAACAACCCACAAATGGAATTCAGTAAGGCAAAAATAATTGCTATTACTTTAGAGAATCAAGGTCAACACCAGATGATGCTTCAGAAAAGTGAGGAAGAAAGTCAGCAAACTTAAATTAACATAACGTGAATGTGACTTCAATATTTTAACTCAACTAGGAGCATTTCTGTCAGTCAGTCAGAGTTATTTATTGTAGTTTTGTAACAATGACAATCAAACCCCATGATTCCATGCTACTTTATAACATCGTCAAACTATATCTTTAAGCCCCATTGTTTTAAATAAGAGACCTCTGGCAGCAGATATTAACACACTATGCATTGAAAAATGCATAATCAATAGTTATGTAGGCTCGTTTTACAGGGGAAAATTTTTCTGCATCATTTTGGATTTTTACATGCTCCACTCAGTACCGCAGCATTGTACCAACCACAGATCTACATCAGTCAACCATCGCCATGAGACACCCAATGTAAGGAAACAGTGTCATTGGATTTTTTTTTTTTTTTGAAAATAGTAGCTGGAATATAAACTTCAAGACTCCACATCAATTTCAAACAGGCACAAATGTGTTTAGAAAACAATTGCTGACTACTATTTATATCGTCCAACCTCACACACTAATCACAGGATTAAGAGTGTTTTGCATGCATGTGTAAGCTAAGCACTGAGTCTGTTTTACTGAAATAAAACTAAACATCAATACACTGGAAAAGAAAAGAGCAGTTGCACAAAATACTGAGAAGTAGAACAATGACGTACTAATCTAATTCTCGACCATGTGAAACAGCACATCTTTAAAATCTTCCTTTTGAGGGCTGTTTCTCTCAATTTAAAATTCTCTCATAATCAATATGAAATTGCCCCATTTCTCATGACAGGCAAAGCTTTGGTGCAATATATGGCTATATCTTTTGCTAAGGGAGTAAAACCCCTAATTTAGTCTGCAATAAAGTGGCTTAGAGAAACTGATTCCATCCAGAACATTAATCATAAAAATTTAATGGATATCAAATATTTAATACAGTAGAATGTACAACTTGTATTACTATGGCTTTCTTCAAATCGATCATGTAGAGGAAAATCCATAATTAAAATTATGCTAGCAAGGGCAAATCATTAAGATTTCTATTCGCCTTCATGCTTCAAGAAAATGAAATATACACCCTGCCAGTGATGTATAGGCTATTAGAGGCAGAAATAAATTATTACAGTCCCTTATAAAAATGAGTGCTTGATTATATTAGGAAAATAAAAGTATGTGATAATTCTTGAGTAACTGAATCATAGATACAGCCTTGCTTCCATTTAAATTAGAGAAATAGCCTAAACTACATTAAACATAATGTCAAATGTCTAAACCAGTGAAATATGTTTTTAAGTAGAACATTTATATCTCAAGCCTTATTGACATTATATGTTTATGGTTTATATCAAAAATACAGAGTGGGAGGCTACTGAAAAAGCTGCTCTGCTGTAATATGAGGCAGAGCATTTAATGTTTTGTCTTATGTCTCTTGTCGGAATGAGGTTATTTTGCTTTGACAGGGTGGTGATTGAAGACATTTTAATGTAGATGCACAGAGAGAGGAGACTTATCCTCAGCATGTCTTAACCTGCCATGCACAGTGCATATATGTAATCTAATATTAATCCTTGTTGTGTTCAAATAAGAAAAAGCCCTGGAGCGGAAATTCTCAGTCAGGGATACTGTAGTTATAATGGAGTTCATAAAAAGATGTAGATGTTTAATACAAAATATATCTGCATATCTGTATATATAGGGAAACTAAACACAAAAATACAATTACAAATTGGTGTAATGCTGACCTTTAGTGTATTTATAACAAAGGTATCACAGGACTACTGTCATCTGGCTGCATGGAACAAACATCTCAGTTTCACAATATAACAAAAAATAAAAGCAGCAACAACAAAAAAAGTTTTAAAAAAGAGCTAAAAAATTATGAATAGGTAGTTGGTTGAAACATTTTTACCTTTTTTGTGTGTGTTAGAGAAGAAAATACAACTTAATTGACCACTGAAGAAGAGCTGTAACACGGACAATCACAGGATACCTATCCAGGATAACAATTATATTTATATTTATATTTGAATCCAAAGCCACTGGTTTCCATCTTTAAAGACCAAGTCATCCATATTACAGACATCCTGCTTTGGTTTAAGAGGATGGTACTTTTATTGCTTACAGCTCATTGGTATTACGATTGTTCGTTTCTTGGATGCAGTTAATATTCTGCTGCATTCTCATCTAGTTATCCCCTCTCCGGATTTTTCTGCTGTCAAAATCAGTTATCGTTATAAAACTTCATTTGTTGGAGTGCATGGACAGAAATTCTGGGCTCTATGAAGAGAATATTGCTTAGGTCCCTCTTTAATAATTGACCCTTAATCCAGCTGGAGTTTCTTTGGATTCCCACCAGTTCTGAAATGCCACTGTCCTGCAGACCACAAGCCATGCATATACAGCTACAGCAATGCCTCAGTAAATACATCTGCAGCTACCTGCTCAGATTTACCATTGGGGTGACAACAAGAAAACCCACTGATGCTTTTAAGCAAACACATTTGTACACATAGCAGGAGAGGACCGTTAGATGAGGAGTCAGTACAGTGAGCTCGTACACAGCTCACCCCTCTGGCTCTGTGTTATGGACTGAGGCCATTCCCTTTTGGAGGAATTCCTCCATTCACCCACACATACCTCCCCCTCTATCTTAGCAGCTCTGGTTACTCTTTGATCTGCTTATGTTCTCTTGAAAGGCTGAAACACTTCAAACAGAAAGGGCCCTGAGCTGAGCGTGACTTTCATATGAGCAGCTATTTTTTTTTTTTTTTTCTGCCATCTCATCGATTTGATAAAAGTGATCGATACTCTTAAATAATGTATCATATCTTGTTCCTCTGTTTTGGGATCTGAGCATTAGTTGCCTCTTCATGATTTGAGAGGAGAGATGCTTAGCACTTTAATGAGGGTGGACAGTCCTCTCAGAACATATACTACAGTACTGAAGGTATGAATTATGGATCAGGACTACAAAGGGTTTGTACAGAAAGCACCTGATCAGATTATCAAACATTTACCATCAGATGCACGTTTGACCACGAACTGACATAAGGAGGCCATTATAACTTTGGAAGTCTTTCTACAACAAATGGCTTTAAAAAGTACAAGTTAAAATGCTTGCAGTGTGACTTCTCTAAAGCTCACAATTAGTTACAAATTCATTCATTCATGTGTGCTCTGATTCAGTCTGCCAGATTGTATTCCCAGTGTTAATACTGAATTGAATTAGTGGGTTGAATATATGCCATCATGTGAACAACCCAGATAAACAGTCAGTTATGGTCAATTCGTAATACCCAAACAGTCTCTACCCTTGAAATGAAGGTTTTGTGGCTCCAGTTAAAATCCAAGTAATTTAGAAACAGATATCTGCAGATAATCATATTGGGCAAAATTTAGCCCGCAGTCTGAAACCAAAACTAAAATCTGCAGGAAGCCCAAAATGCCAGAATGAAAATCTTTCTTATTTGAAAAAAAATATCCAGTATTGACTGATTTAGTCAACCCTGCATACTTCATTCCTCAATGCAAAGTCGAGAAACCTTTACAAAAAATTGTCAGTCTGACAGCGAAAAGTCTTCTTAAATTTTTGTGTCCTTTGTCATTCCATTAAGATATTTTAATATTTATACTGCTGTTTTGTTTTGACGTCATATTACATTTTGGCATATTTTATCAAAATTATGCAGATATATTCCAGGATTTAATGTTTAAAATATTAACCATCAACATGATGAAAAATACAATCAATCAGCAAGTTTTATGAAAAGGCATTGTAGAGAGAATAACAAGGGAAAGTTGTGCTTCAAAAACAATAGAAAAACCAGGAGAAGTGGCTGCAACCAATATTACCTTCAGAGTGAAGTTATGTGACAAACTGGCAGTGAATCTGGTTCTACCCAGTTATTCACCTTTGGGAAAAACCTGAAATTCCAAAATTATAGCGTCTATCTTTTTGAAAATGCCACACAGAAGCAGCGGATTGCCTTCATCAGTGCTATTGTTCACTATCATTTTCTTCAAACCATCTCAGTTTGGCTCAGCATACTGCAAAATAAATCCATTTATCAGTTTCATATGAAATACTACTATGAAAAGCAGCTGCATTCATCAATAGTATGAAGTAGGTGGTTTTGAATACATCAGGAGCGCTACATCCATGAAAAAAGAGGGCATGAGGGGGTTTTTACATTTAAACATTTCTAAATATGTTTTGTATGTGTATTTGTATTCGCATTATATATTTTAAAGAGCACAGACAAAACAACTACCATATTAAAATTGGGAATAACACGAGAAAACACACAAAAAATGTATAATTTTGTCCTCCTATTTTTTTTTTCCATCTACATTATTCTGCTTCAATGTGAACAGAAAAGAAAAAAAAAACTTGTTCTTAAGAGATCCCATTTATTGCATTTTTACATTGCTCTCTTGCTTAGAAGGTACCGTAAAATCACTCTCTCTCATAAAAATATTATCTCTGCTAGATTAACACAGATGGACACAGGCAGTCTGACACAGAGTAATGCTTACTGAAGTTTC
Source organism: Acanthurus tractus (assembly GCA_029783725.1). Classification (NCBI taxonomy): domain Eukaryota; kingdom Metazoa; phylum Chordata; class Actinopteri; order Acanthuriformes; family Acanthuridae; genus Acanthurus; species Acanthurus tractus. The sequence continues at coordinate 19,233,911 of JAQNCA010000001.1, read as the reverse complement.
TTTAAAGACCCCCTGAAGCGCAAATCAGAGCTGAAGTCATAAGCTGTGGTTGTGATAAAAAGGAAATATGAGAGGGAGCTTTGAGCCAAACTGTGGAAAGGTCCATCTTATAAGTGGCAAAGCAACAGCAGTATTTCTGGAGGTAGCAATAAAAACAAACACAAAATGAAATACAGTTGTCTTGAAAAACTTTCTATCAAAATATTACACTCATATACCACAACTGCTGCCCCTTACTAATGTCAGGCCTGTGACATAGCTTGTGTATAAACTGTTAGGGGAGGTGGTGGAATGTTACACCGACTTCTACAACTTATAGTTAATTTTATCTTCTCTGTTGAGGTTGTGCGCAGGCATTTTTTGCTTGGCTTTTTTTTTATCACAAGCTGTTCCAAATGCCTTTCAATTCAAGCATTTTTAGTCCCATCATGTTCTGATAGTGTTTTTTGGTCAGATCAGAGGTCCATTTTTCCAGCGTCATGCCAAATTTTGCAGAAAAACGTTTATTCTTCAGTCTTTCTTTTGTGTCTGCATACTTTGTTTTTGTTTAAATCTTGCTCATTAAGAGAGGAACAATGGTGATTTCTGCAGAGCTACAGCTGCACATACTGTGCATTGCTTGGAAGGACTCATTAAGGTTTATTTTCTTTGTACACTACACCCAGATGTCTTAGTAAAGAACAGTGCAGATAGTTGTACTATCACAGTAGCAAATAGTTCATATTTTAAGGTATAATGTTTTAGACCGAGGAGGATCTATCGGCAGGATTTGACAGAAATGAAATATAATATTCCAAATAATTAATATAATAATTACCTGAAAATAAGAATCATTGTGTTTTTACCTTAGATCAGCCTGTCTACAGAGGGAGCACATTCACCAGGTTGCAATGAAGCTCAGAATGACTGAACCATCCATTAACTCTAAAAATGGTCTTCTGCTTCTTGGATTTCAAGGTAGGTTAACCTATATGCTTGGAAAGGGAAGTTTAAACTAAGCAGTTTAAAGTGCAATCTGCGAATTCCAGGCTGGATACCACCAAAACTGACACACTGATTTTTTAATAAGAAAAGCAACATGTTCACCACTGTCATTTTAGAGTAAGATGACCCAGGTTCACAATAAGCCATTTCAATCATCTACCGACCAACATAATGAGCTATGTGAAGGAGCTGTTTGCATTTACCTTAACATTCAGTGAACATTAAAACAGCCAGATTTCCATAAAACTACGATGATTACCTTGTTTTTCCCTTAAATTACACTCTTGTTTATTCCAGGTACTTCAGGGTATAAACAGAGTTGTATAGAATGAATGAGGTTTACACGACATGTGTAAAATCTGATCATTTTCTAATTGCTCAGCCAGATCACCTGGATTAAACCTGGATTCACGCAACGCAATGGAAATACTTCCCTACATCCCCCTGACTTCCGGGAGATGTATGAGACATAATCATTTATCAAAGCATTCAGGGTTTGACAAACAACCTATCTGTGGTCTCGATGAACATGGCGATTGAACATGACAAAGTGATGATGATGGAGTGTCATCCTGTATAACAAATTGAGAAATGTTGCAACTCTAATGATTTCAAGAAGACAGACCTGCAGCAGCATGATACCAGCACAGGATGGCAACATTCAGATTCAACAAAAGTCGTGTGCCTCCTCAGGAACTTAGTTTCATTATAGATTGATTTCATGTCTGGCACCATCAGTAAGTGCAGAGAGAGCAGTGTGTGGTGCACCAACCATCTGTCAGTCAGATAAACATGATGACAGCTGATCACAAATAAACACCACCACATGAAGAGAGTGAAGCAGATGAATACGAATCATTGATTAAGCTGCACAGTTTTAAGCAGATAACTCAGGTAGTGCCATGTGATTTCTATGATCAGAGGCAGTTTAATCCTCCGGTTGTCTGTCCGTCCATTGTTGTCTGTCTGTCTGTCGTAAGTCCAACTCTTTCGAATGCAATATCTCTTTAAATGAGATACAAATTGAGGGAATTTGACTCAAGGATGAACTATTTAGTCTTTGTTAACTGATGTCAAAGGTCAAGCTCACTGTGACCGTACATTTATCCCATTCTTGTGAATGTGATAGCTCAGTAATGTCTTGCAGGGTTTTCTTTGAATTCAGAAGAGAACAAAATGATCAGAACTTGGTAGTTAATGTTCCAAGGGCAAGTAACTGTGACCTAAAAAAAAGGTTTTTATAAAAACAGTCTCACAAAAATACTTCCCAAAATCATGTAATTAGGATCATGAAATGTAGTTTGTAATTAGAAAAGCAAACCACAGTAAACCCTGTTGTAAAGAAAGTCTAGGTGGAAATTAATGTAAGGGGGCTGCCAGGATGGCTCTCTCTAATGCTAATACTGATCTCCACTTTTCTAAATTATTTCACATCTTAAAAGTTCTATTAAGCAAAATGTATCAGTCAAAATTGGTTAATAAAGGTATTTCTTACAAACAGCTTAGAATAATTTAGCTGAAAATGTGTATATGTTGTAGCGTGACTAGCTGTTCAGTGAAGCTACAGCTGCAGTATCTGAGCCAATTGATTACTTATTTATTGATATGTTACTCCTAAATTACACTCTACCAAATTCAACTCCAAAAAATAAAGCCATTATCGAAACAGTAATTATTAGAAATTTAATTAAATAAAACATTTTAGATGTGCTGCCAACATGACTTCTTCAAAGCTCAAGGTTGATGGCTACTTAAATGTGTTTTTTTTTTTTTTTTTTTTTACTGGCTAATGTAGTTTTAAGAAGGAAAATATGAGCATGGAGTCCTGCTGTTGTAGCACACTTTCATGATTTTCCTCTCCTCCAGGCAATTATTTCCTGAATGTTGTTCAGCCAGATCAAATTAGTCGAGTGTGAAACCAAAATCTACTGCCTCTCAATCAGCCAGTTACCAGACCTCTTTCCATGTGCCTTCCAGCAGTTAAAACAAAAGCACGGCCTGTTTTGGAACATTTGAAGAGCTCATTTGTGAAAAAAACAGATCTCCATTTTTATTAAATCATCATTTTTTTATTATTATTCTCTCTATGAATATCAATCAAGCTGGTGCTGAATTTATTTTATTAAGAATGACACTTATCTGTTTTCCTTTCCATCATTTCCTCGTAGAAAAGTGAGATCTCTGTAGCAACTGTGCCACCATAATTATCAACTTGCTCTCAGCCATCATCACCAAGCATAACTTCACAGTTATAGTGAAACATTTTCACAGCATCACAATGTATTTTTAGTGGATGATATAATACAGAGTAGCAAAAATAATTCAGGTATTTCGGTGAATAATAAGACACTTCATCCAGTTCTAACAGAATGAAGCAGCAAGAGGCCTACAAAATACTCAGAACTAACAGAAGTGGTGTGTTTTATATAAGTTTCAGAGTAGTGTTAAGCCGTAACAGCGACTGGAGAACAGCTGGGAGCTTTGCGATGCAGCTGCAGTGCTATACCAATTCACCCCACATATTTAAATCATTCATGAATGTTTACCAGGTACTCTATAAGGCGAATGTGCTCCAGCATTTCCGCTTAGACGACTGAAATCAGGCGAGGCAGCTTAGAGCCTGTAACGCAAGTCCATACTTCAGTGCTGCATTAATAATAAAAAACTACAAACAGGAGGTTAAGGACTTCCGACGCATGGGCAGCGAACTGGGTCTATCACCAGGTACTTCATAAAGATTGCTCCATGTCACTCCATCCTCCATCTGTTTGGCCTCTTGCACAGCCTTTAGACATGGCAGCAAACATCTAGAGTGCTGGAATCACAAGCTGAGATTCTGCAATGATCACTCACAGGTGACAAGCCTAATAGTCCCTTCAGACCACCACTTTAACCTGACATGTTCAATAAATTCCCGTATAGGTACTGATGATAGATCTGTTAGCAGTACAGTATGCATGTCAATGTGTGCATTGTGCTGTATTCTGTATTTAAAAGTACAATCCAACAGTCTCATGCACTGGCGTTACAGAAAAAGGACTTTAGATAAAGGCAATAAGCTACCTGCAGTCTTTCAGAGTGGCTTTCCCCGGTGACTAGATTTCATCTCCTTAAAAGGAGCCATTAATTCCTAGTGACAGAGAAATGAATTCCCTTTGTGGTGAGAACAGCTTCTCATCGGCAATCATTAGTTTAGCACTCCATAATCACCAGTTCGTGCGGTGTGTTCATCAGTAGGCCTGCTCTGCTGGTGCTAACAGAGACTGAGGCCACTATCATCAAGGGCAAGATGTGAAAATTGCTCCATAAAACAAAAGTAATACCCAATAAAACAGGAAAGCAACTGGCACTTACAACATAAAACTGAAAGATTACCATGAAAGTACATGGTAAACATGTTGTTATTCCTCAGATGTAATCCAAATTGCAACCTTGTGGGGCTGCTTTACCTTAAGACTTAGAGGTCTCATCTGTATATTAAGATGAGGAATGGTGCTCATAGATGAAATGCTATTCAATAAAGCCCATTTTGCTGTTAAGGGTTCATGATAGCTGTCCGGGAATAATTCAAAAGGGATGCTAAGATTAGAGAAAGAGCCATGTGGTGTTTGTGGCTTTAAAGGTTCTGCAGGGAACAGGAGCAATCTGTCTTCATTGAAGCTCCGACTTGATGAGGCAACCTGAAAGGTAATTAAGTTTGATATGTTGCCTGTGCTCCTCAGCCCCCGCTTTGAGAGAGTAACAAGCTCTAACAGCAAAAAGCAATGTTAAAGTTATGGCCTGTCATCTTATATTTTTTTGCCCCTTGTGATTTTTCACTGTCACAGCCACCAACTTATAAATTCTATTTGAAGCAGAAGTAATGTAACATTAAAGCTCCTTTACAATCTCAAGCTGACTTCTGATAAATGCTGACAAGGTGGTGTAAAATAAACACAAATGTTTATTTTAAATATTTAAAATGACACGAACAGTGACCACTGTGGTTCATTACAAATTTATGAACAGCATTTACTGTTACCAAAACAAACACCGCATTTATCAGAACCCAAGTCTAAGTGAAGTGAAGATCAAGAAATTCAACAATTTTAAAGAATTTTTAATTAAAATTTGTACAGTTTTACTTTGTTAAAGACACTTGATTAAAACTGGTAAAGAGATAACACACAGCAATGAATGCATTAACATTATATAAATAGGGAGGTGATAACGTATTACAAGCACAGCAATTATTATAAGACCAGAACTATTTCTGGAAAGATAATGATGGCCAGTTTTAATCACAGCAGCATTCTTGGCTGGAAACAGCACTGCAAACCGTGGCACATTAGGGTCACAGGAGACCTACCCCATCACCCTGAGCACCCTTAAAAAGAGCAGAAGTCAGCACTTTAACATCATAGGTTTAAAACTTGTTATGATTCAAATGTAGTCCTGTTTACTGAGTTCATGAGGGCAGTCGAAATAAACGCCCCCCTGCAGTGAGAATCACTTCATTTCCAAAACTTGGAAATTTCTAAAAGTTCTGAGTTCTTAAATTGTGACATATGACACTGTTATAAATCATAGAGGTCATGGAAGTAAATCAGTTCTCATAAGTTTGGTAAATATTATGTTGTAATTTCAGAAGTACAGAGATTTTCTGGGTAATTTCACTATTTGTTTGCATGAAATGTTGATATTTTCAAAAGCTTCATCTTTCCCTTTTTCCCAATTTGCCTTTTCTGCTGAAAAGTCTTAACTGCTCTCTTTTGGCAGTGGCATAAAACTGGTGGTTGGTTTTTTTATGTGTCTGTGACCGAATATTTTGCAGCACTCTCTATTACTAAGTGTCATGTAACTTTTTTTTTTCATTTTGATGAGTTCAAGTATTGCAGAATTCAGCACTACTGTGTCTTTTATTGTGAAACATTTAATGTGGTAGAAATGGAGATGAATCCTTACAATCACTGTGTGATACAAACTTGGTAAGCAAACAGATCTAAAAGCATATATATTGCAAGCTGGTCATGTCTTGCCATCAGTCGTCGCTGGCTTAGTCATTCAGATATTTGCAAAGAAAATTGAAAGGTTTTGCATCTGTCTATACATTTATGGTACCCTTTTGGAGGCATTTTACATTCAGTGTAGACTAATTTTTATTTTATCACTTCACTTTAAATTTCTGTGACATGCTGTTTCTCTTAAGTCTAATCTCTTTGATTATGATTAAGATTATGTCATCTTGTTTGATCGCTGCTTGTCTCATTTATGCTCGGTGGGTAAGCATTTTGAAAATATTAAAAAGTGTTATTTTTTTGGCGGGAGGTTTGTGCCCTTTTATTTTTAGGGAGAGTTATCCTGCTGTTGCTCAGGGCAAAGTAATTCAGAATCTCCCTGTTTCATTTGAGGTCTAAAATTTTACTGAAAAGATTCAATTTTCAGATGTAATCTGTGATAATAAAACACAGATTTTGACTTAATTTGCTTGTCTCTCGTGTTTGAAAGTAAGCTCCAGAAAAAGTTCAGTCAGGAAAATTACTCCCTTGTGTGTTTACACCTGTAGTTCTGTCCCTAACCATCTGCCACTCACTCCTTTCATGCATGCTCACTATAATTTCCTCACTTTTGTTGTCTGAGGGTCTCACCTGGGATATCACTTGTTCTATCAGCTTGTCAAGTATGTCCAATAGCACAGCAACACAACTACATTGTTAGCCTGGATCAGTTTGCTGCTGTCCTTTTTTTTTAAAAAAAAATGGATCTCTCTCTTTCTCTAGGTCCTTCAGATTGTTGTGTTGTGCATCCCTTCCCCTTCCCATCACCGCCAGTTTTCATCAGTTTCATAGTTTCAACAGCCTCTCAGTCTCAGCAGGGTCATCAGCAACCACCAACACCACCAGTGTTTGGACTCCATGGAGGGATTTATCCTTCTGGTGCTCCGGGCAGAATATCCTTGTTGAGTTGAAGTGTTAAAGACTTTCTGAAAAGAAATATTTTTTACATATTATCTCTTATAATAACCGGCAATTTTTGGTTAATTCCCCTTTCTGTCTGATGAAATGTGCTGGTGTCATTTATTTGTTAATTCTTATGGCTTGATTCTAAAACATTCTGTTCGAAACTGATTTTAATGAAATGGGATAACATTGTTTTGTGCATGTGTGTTTGTGTGTTTGTGTGCATGTCTGTGTCATGAGTGATTCTGTATTTAAGTTGAGACCTCAATCTATTCAAGAGCCTTGGCTGCACTATCTTTTCAATTGAGTTAACTTGGTACAATGGCTGTCTGTTCAGAGGCTGAGGAATTGAGTTTCATACCCGAAGCACCACCACCAACTTACAATGAGGAGAGAGAGAGAAAGGAAAGAAGAGAAAATACTGAAAAGTAAATAAGTGTATCTTCATTCTACCATGTCCACATGACAATAACCTCACATATATTTATTTCAAATGTGACACTTCAGAAAATTTTGCAAACTATGTCAAAACCTAGAGGTTCTTCGACTGCTCAGTAGCTACTGGTGGACACTCATTAAGAAACCAAAGGGTTATCTTGCTCATCCCTCCTCTATATGCAAAGCAGTGATTACTGAACAGGTTATAAACTGTGTTATTTTCTCCATCTTACCAAGAACTGCTCATTCGTGGAAAGGTGATTTGAGCGGCCCACAATTACATAGCTTGAGAGAGAAAATTGTGCACTTGACTCCGCCAGGGTCCAATTGGTTCCAACTTCTAGATGATGGGCAATCAAGGCTGTATTTATTTGGTCATGTTTGGGTCCAGGAGTTGATTGAATTTTGGTACCAATCCCTATCACTATTTTGCTCTTGATTTTGTATGCAAAGTATTTTGATGAGTGCTTGTGTTGTCTATCTGCCTTACCTCGGATCGTGCTGAGCATCCCTACTGTAAGGCACTGCTCCCCTCTGTGGCTCACGCTTGTCTTTGTTCTGTCGCTTTGATCAGCCTGAGTCAATCTTCTTTGCTTTTGCTGCCAGCCATTACAGATTGGCTGGACTGTGTGACACTGAGCCAAATTCAGAGCCTGTCTCCCCTTCAGAAGCAAATACACTCTGAAAATGACCCTAAATTTGGTTGTGTTGTCATTATGTCTGGAATGACGACCATATGGGTCCATATGGCGGTGCTTGTCTGAAGCACCATATGTTATCAGTGTAAGCAGACTGTAGTACTCATTTTAATAATATTGGTATCCCAAACTGGGCCTTATGTTGCTAAATTCCTTCACATTGCCTTAAATAAGAAGGCTTCTTCATTCCTATGGAATTTAGGATTTAATGAATTGGCTTTAAAGAAGAATCAATCTTGCTAAAACATTAACATTTTCCATTTAGTTCAAGTTGTATTTCAAACTGCTAGATGTGGCATAATTCAACTGATTGGCTCATGGCCTGGTTTTGTATTCGAACAAGCTGCATTCATTCAGACAAAGAATGTGATGAAATGCCGCCATATGTCACTATAGAACTCATCAAAAGGAAGCAGCTCCCCTCTATTGCTTTCACATTGTTTATTTGACTGAGTGGATACACAAGTTCTGTTTAAACAGTACAGGTTGATGAAAATTGCTTGCAGACTTGGCTTCTCCCCAGCTGAATCCCACCCTTTCTATTCTGTCTCTGTCAGTCGGGGTTAAGAATAGCTACCAACAGCGCCACAGCCCCCCATCAGAAAACAAGACTCCTTCTTAAAGGCAAAACATCAGGATGCTTTCAACTTCCTCCAGGCAATAAAGGGACACAGAGTGCATTTTATATAGAGGTTGCAAGGTTGCACTTCATTACAGTGTGGACAGGTAGACATGTCAATGGTGTGTCTACAGTTTATTTGGCTGCACAGAGTTTCTGAGATGGTAATAATAAAAAAAAGAAATAAATGCAGGATGTTTGATTCAAGCTTGTAAGAATCTGTTTTTACACAGTTGTGCAATGTATTTTAATAAAACATTTCTCTATAGGTGTCACAATTTATCCAGCCTCAAACTAAGTCATGGTAAATGAATCAAGAATGGAATACATCAGATGAGACTTACAATGTACAGTACATGCAAAGTTCATTTTACAAGCTTTCTCAAACAAATTGGCAGTGACAATGTTGGTTTGACAGTCTGTCCAATTTAAAACAATATAAGTTAATTGTATAAAAAATATATCTCAACAACTGACTTGTGCATTATAGTGAGATATCTCCAAAGCAGTGAGATGGATTACTGTAAAATCTGTTACAAAGATGATCATGTTCCTCTCAGAATGAACTGTGATAAATTACTATCCTTGTAATCCCATCTAGTGTCATCACCAGGTCACTTTATTTCTGTTTGTCTGGTTCGTGATAACTGCAAAAAGAATGGCATTCTCATCAGTCTCAGCTGCATAGTGCTTACTTTCAAATGATAACATGACACTTTAAAATAAACTGTAAACATGATAAACTTCATAGCTGGTAAATGTGGGCATGTTAACCTTGTCACTGGGGACAAGTGAACACTCAGGCATCAGCAATAAGCTCAAAACATTGCTGGGCTTAACTACAGCCTAGCAGAAATGCCAACATGGTTATAGACTCTGACTGTGTGTATTAAAGCAAATGAAAAGACTCTTGTGGGAGTGAATTTTCCAGCAGATGCTTGAACTGAGGCAATGACACAACTCTGTTAGTTTTGACGCAAGTGAAAAACTTGCAATATTCACAGACTCCATTAATCTGCTGTAATAAAAGAAAAAAAGGAGAGAAGATGACAGTGGTGAGACTGAAGAAAAATTACAAAAAAGTTTTAGTAAAAGAACATGTTTTTTAGTATGAATCTGTAGTTTAGCACAGCATAGTTAGGCGTTTGGGGTGAATTAACACAAACTGTGCAAATGACACAAAGAAAAAAGGCTTTACTTTCTATCTTAACACACCAGTTTTGTTATTTTCTAAAATACTCCAGGCAATAACACACTTTTATTGAACCAATCTTTGTTCAAATGTTTTATCTACAACTCTTTGTTCATTTTTTTTGTCTACAGACCTACTTTTTTAACAACAGTACAATCCTGAGAACACAACACATAAAATTGTCCTTCTGCCAATGCAGTAAAACTGAGCCACATGAAACAGACAGCATAAAGATTTCAGCTTAAATAAATCCACTCTTTGTCTACAAAGTTTGCCTATAAAAAAATGTCATTGGTTCTTTTGACAAAGTTGTCACAGGTCAAGTTGTATATATTTTTTTTATTGTTACTGAGGCAGACTCACACTAGAGGTGAAATTAAAGGGCAAACCAGCAAAGCATTGAAAAATAGTTGTGAAAACCAAACTCGAGGTATTGTTTTATAACTGTCATATGAAGGGACATATAGTACAATCTCAGCCTTCTTCAAAGGAGTTGCTGCTGACAGTAAATAATTCAGAAAGCATGGGCAGGTATACATTGCTGGGAGTTGTGCTCTATCAGACTCTCTTGGTATGTTTTGTTCCTGCCATGTCTCAAATAATATATGAAAAAAAAAAGTGTACCACTCCTCTGTGGAGAATTGGATTTTTTCTTTCTGTCTCCTAACAGAATTTGTAAACAGGGCTGCAGAGTTTGATGAGGTCTTGTTGAGGTATGTCCAGAGGCCTTGAGGTAAAATGGAAAAGAATGAGGACATGGAAGCAGCACAGCCGTGACTTTTTTCCCCTCTCACAGGTTGGAGATGGCAAGTGGTTGGTTGAGACTTTGGCTTGATATGGATCAGTATGTCTCAGTTTTGATACAAACTGCAAGTCATCAAATCTTCAAACATTCACTCAGTTCTTTTTTTCAGCTATTGTGGTGTTTTGTAAGTTTTTCACATCAACAATTATTTTAGCCAAAGATCAGTCCCCCCATGTGGCTATTTAAATAGACCTTTATCTGATTTTTTTTTTTCTTCAGCCACAAACTACAGGCTCTGATTGGATGGACTGTTATAAAATTATGCAAAGATATATATATACAGTATGCTCCCTGCAGGCTGATCCCTTAAGTTTTCATTATCAGGTCAAAATGTCTCATCATTAGCCTCAACTGCACTTAGTTTACAGCTAATTTGCTTCAACATGTCTGCATGCTTACATAAAACATTTATGAGGATGAACATACAACGTGCATATGAGCCATATAAACATATGTACAAGATTTAATAACAATGCAAACATTATGTTTGTAAATCATCATGTTTGCTTTGTTAATATATCCTAGGCTTCTTTAATTTTATTAGTATAGTAGTTTCTGAAATTGAGTACAATCAGTTAAGCATTCTGGACTGCTACACTGGACAGTGAAAAGGTTTGTTAAACACCTGGTTTAATGTTTTTATGTTCATTTCAAATTGCAGCATCACAGCTTGAGCCTTCACATTATTTACATCTTGATAACCACAATTTTATCACTAGTCTAGCAGTGTCAGAATTTTTACGTCTGTTTTAACACAACTAAAGACATAAAGATGTTACCAGTGAAAATGACAATGCTGACTGTGTCTGACTTTTGTTAATTGAGAGCATCATGGCAGTCAAAGAGCAGAGAAAATGCTGGGTCTGTATGTACCAATAGTTCAAAAACAGGGCAAATCCTGTTCAGGAGCTCATGAATGTAACCAACAGAAAAGAAAAAAGAAAAAAAAAATCCAGTTCAGGGTGACCTCTATATGCAATAACTCTCCTGTTCCATTAGACCAAAAAGACTTGAAACTACTCTGTGGAATCAAAATTGAATTTTCTCCCCTCTCATACTCTCCATATCAGCAACAATGCATTATCCCTGCAAGGTCAGCTGGGTCATGTAGCTCAGGCTTACAACGATTTACTTCACAGTACCTTTATTTTGGCACAGCTGATTGGCTGATTGCAGTGACTGTTAAACACTAAATGCTATTAAACTCTTGTTAGTGGGAACTCTGCTTGTCCATCGCTTTTTCCATTCCATTTGCTGGATATTTAGCTGAATATACACTTTTGCTAAACTAAATTTAGAGCCTGATTGGTTTCAGAAACAAAAAAGTGCAGCATATTTTCAGCCATAATTGACAGTCTGCTGTAGCCTGAGGAGAGAGTCTTGCTGTTGATCAGCTTTTCATCTGAGTAAAGTGAAGTTACATAAAAATGGTAGTTGGTAATTATGTGATGGGTAATGATGATTACATAGGCTTCTAAAATGAATTTTAATGTGTAGTTGTCGGGCTTCTAGCATGGCTATAGCAGTGACAGTGTTGGTCATTTTGGTTCAGATTGTGGTTAACTTTAAAACACAGAGTTGCACAGAAACAAATGAGAGTTGTAGTCCTATTATGGTACACAAGACAAGATGTGGTGATGAAGTGCAGAGGATCAATTGAAGAATTTTACAGGCTAAGGAAAAAGCTAGTGGTATGGCAGCAGCTACATCCGTATCCCTTATCAGACAGCAGAATGGTAAACAAGCTGTGGCTGGTGTTGTCTTTCAGTGTCAGTTGGGCTCCATGCAGGCAGCTCATTTGGAAAAATGGGAACTACTCAGAAAATGCAAGCCATTTTATTTTCACATTAATTTCATCTACAAGTCTTTTTTAATGATTTATTAACTGGTCCTAGCCCCCTGTCATATTTTAAAAATGGCCAGCAAAGCAAGTTTTTTATCCCTGAAGTAGACTGTTAGCCTTGTGGATATTAAAAACTTTTTTTGAAAAATGTCTTCAGCCAAAGTGGTTGTGCTAATTAAACTGCAAGTGTATTTTCAAAAATAAATATCACTTTAAATGCAGGCAGTATCTCGGTGTATGATTCTGTTGCTGAAATGGCCCATTAGATCGTAACATGAATGCGTCATTTGATGCCTCCTCAAAACTATAATGCAGTTTGGATGTTGCACATCCTGCATTAAAAAGATCAATTTGCACGGGATAACAAAAGAAAAGATCATCGATTACATCAGTTTCGCATGAAATCCAGAAAATTCCACTCAACTTTATTGTAAGTCTACAGTGCATCTACAGTCCTTCAATGTTATGGACCAAAACATTTCTTTTAAATTGCCCAGAGTTCAAAACTACACAATGAAATGCTGCCGCAAGTCTACGTAATTGATGCAGATTCTACATACCAATATCTTATTTGTGGTTTCATTTTAACTACATAAACTATGCAGTCCCAATACCTTTGTCTTTCCATGTGAAGTAATTTAAAAGACACTTGAGGGAAATCTTTGTTAAATAAGTAATGAAAAAATAAACAGAATGATAAATGACACAATGATAGATTCCCTTGTGTGTGTGTGTGTGTAGGGGGAGGATTCTTTTCATGCTTGACCATGTGTTGACTGTGTTTCTTTAATCAGGGGAGGGTGGATTTAAGCGATAATGGCCAAAGTGGGAAAAGACACTGGTGTCATTAGGATAATCAGAGCTCTAAATGAGGTTTTGATGCAGTGTGTCCGACAGGTGTAGTGGCAAGATAGGGGAGGGAGAGGTTCCTCCAGCATGCTCCAGCTGTGTTTACACTCTTTGTTTGGAACAAAGGGGCCTTGTCATATCTACCATGATTGATGCGGCTGCAAGAGAATAGTCATGGCATATTTACATGAAACACCAGTAGGAGGACCAATGCGAACGGGCCGTTTTGTGTTGCCATTATTTGTCCTGCACACTCCCCGCCCGAAACACAACAGACCACCTCTAGCAGTTCCCCGTGTGTTGAAATCAGTTTACATATCTGGGAATGATTCACCACGTCGCCTGGGCCTCCCGGACACTATACTTCCAACGTATCCCTCAGTATCACGCGTCATCTCAAAGCAGCCTCTCAGCTCTGCCTGAGGGGGTATCACACTGCTCGAAACATCTCAGCGAGACACCCCCCCCCACCAACCCCCCTCATGTTTGTGTCATCCTTGTACCATTTTGAATTGCTAATGGCATGATGTTCTGAGGAGAAATCATATCATCATACTTGACAATAAAGAGCAATAAAAAAGGCAATAACCGCACTCTTGACTGATTATTCTGGAGATCTCATCTGCAGCTCCTTTTTTTTTTAAAAAAAAAGAAACAAAACAAAAAAAAAAACATAAAGCAGCTCTGTTCTATTCTGAGGGGCTTTCGGATGAGCCCAGTGAGTTTGTGCTGATTTGAAGAACAATGAAGTGGATGTGCTGTTCTATAGACTGAATAATGAGGTTGTGTGCTTCAGAGAGCAGCCCCCCCCCACCCCCCACCCCCTTCTCTGTCTCACAAAGACACCGTCCCCCATCCTCCCCTCCTCTTTGATGGAGCTGATATATGCATAAGCAACACTTTCATGGGGTGCCAAGTATC